>JADLZK010004614.1:0-32702 GCA_015847255.1 Hyparrhenia diplandra | reverse complement strand
TGCATGCTTTTTATTTTCACTTGCTTCCTAATATGTTTGTATTTGCATCTTCACCATTTTTTGTTGCCTTATCGCTTTAAAGGTCAAATTTGTTATTAAGTAAAGTTTATTGGTTATCATAATATAGTGCCTGTTTGGATGCTGTAGTTTTAGAAAACTATGGTATGAAGTAACTGTAGTTTTATTATAAGATAAAAGTGTGCAGAACTGTTTGTTTACAGAGGTTATGAGTGGAGTGGAGTATCAAAACTTCAAAGACTACAATTTTAGCAAGGTCATGAGTGTATCTCAAACTTGAAACAGCCTAAAATTTGAACAATACCATGTTTTTGAAAACAAGAAGTTTTTTGCATTCAAACGCCCAACAGCTTTCCAAAACCTTTTTTTTGTTGGCAGGACCATAATAGCTTTCCAATGCTCAGAAAATAGTTTGAACCCAGGGCCTTAGATGTTTTTTCTTACTGTAAAGGGCCTTAGATGTTATTCTTCCTACTTCAAAAACATAGGCTGTTTTAGCTTTTTTCTAAGTCAAAATAGAAAAATGCACCAACATCTACAAAACAACAAACATCAAACCAAATTCATTTAATTCACCATGAGATATGTCTCAGTAGTGCATTTTCTTTGTATTATAGATTATAGACGATATGTTAATATATTTTTATATAAACTTGATCGTTATAGAAGTTTTGGACAAAAAGTACAAAACTACACCATACATTTTGTAATGGAGGGAATGCTTATTAATTGTTGTTGGGGTGTAAAGTGATGCACATGCATTCTAAATGATTATACTACTGTACTTTTCTTTTCAGATGAGATTCGATTTTCAGTTCAATTGCTTGCAGTATACTTCCCTATTTTTTCTTTTCAGAAATGCAGAAGCTCACTGACAATTTTACGTACAGTAATATGTTGCATTGAGTGCTTCTGCATCCGTGTTACAATTTAATAATGTAAGCATTCCTTGCCTTATCATTCATATGGTATATTTTCTAAAACAGCACCTGGCCTTCCTCCACAAGTTAGTAATCCAGCACAGTCATCAGCTGTCCCGCTGATGTCTCAGCAACAGACACGGCAGCAAAATGCTTCTACATCTGTTCAAGGTTCCCTTCTAGTCTTGGTCAGAACTTGTCGAAAGTGTCAACCAGACATCGACGCTGCAGAATATCTCTGGCATGCCACAAAATACCATGAACAATGGTTTAGCACAAGGTACTCCACACAAGATATGTATGCTGCACAAAAGACAAATGGCAGGTAGGCAGCAGCAGCAGCAGCAGCAACAACAACAACAAGCACATAATCAGTTAGTTTATCAACAGCAAAAATTGATTATGAGCCAGAAATTGCAGCAGAATCCACTTATGCAACCACACATTCAGCAGCAGCAGCAAACTTTGTTGCAGCTTCCACACAGATGCAATCTTCACAGCAGCCCATGATGCAAATGTCATCTGGCCTTCAGCCTGGGCAGACCACCATTCCACAAACTCAGTCCATGGCTTATGCAGTCAGTTACACAGAGTGGTATTCAACAGAATCCATTGAATCCAGTACAACAATCTGTGCAATCATTACTCCAGCAGCCTACACAATCTGTAGTGAGGCAGCAGCAACATGCACAGTCCATGCACCAACAGCCTTCTATGCAGCAAACTCAGCCAACACAACAGCCCAACATTCCTTTGCAACAGCAGCAACAACAATTAATGGGCCAGCAGTCAAATTTACAGCAAAATCAGTTAATGAATCAACAGAGTGGTGCTGTGGAGATGCAACAGCAACAAAGGCTACCAGTTCAGTCAACTAATCTTTTGAATATGCAGCAAACACAGCAGATGATGAACCAGCAATCTATGCCCTTGCACCAGCCACAACAATTGGCAAACCAGGGAAATATGTCAAGTCTACATCAACAGCAGCAGCAAAATCAGCAGCAGCAGCAGCAGCAGCTTCTTGAACTGCACCAAATGTCCGTATGCATATGTTACAGCAGCAAAAAAGTCAATTCAGCAACCACAGCAGCAACAGCATGCTCAGCAGACATCAATGGGTTTGATGCAACCTCAGTCTCAGCAGAACCAGCTTCAGCAACCTCAGCAACATATGATGTCGCAGTTCCAGTCTCAGCCTAATCAAGTGCAGCAACAATTGGGAATGCAACAAAGGCTCCAAACTTCAGCTGGCATGCTCTTGCAACAAAATAATATTGATCAACAAAAGCAATACGTTCAGGCACAGAGGGGCCTCCAAGAAGCACCCAGTAGTAAGTTCCTCAAAATAGGTCCTTGCAGTCTTTTACTATTATTGTATCCTTTTATGTTTCCCCATAGTCTCGTGCAAGCCTTTTGTTTTTTGCATTTTTTTTCTTGAAGCCAAGGCTTTGGTATGCTTACTAAGTTACTATCATTGTTATAGCACTATAGATATGAAGAGAACTTCTGGTTGCACTTGTAGGTTTAGCCATCTTAAATTATTCCAGCGGAGTGCAAAAAAAAGGGTAGGCCAGTGGGTTGGGTTGGGGCAAAATCATGTTTATGGGGGTTTGAGGTCTCATGCTCCCCAATATCTCCTATGCCAAAACAGACCCACCTGTCAGTGTTTCTCTCTATTCACCCTTGCATGCAGGTATCAGTACCCAACCTGGACGGCTGACCTGTTGCACCCCTCTCCTTACCCTCGCCTCTGCCACCCAGCAGATCCTCTTCCCCTTCTCTGTGGCGCCTACCTACAACCTCCTCTGATGCCGTGGATCTCGCGTGCCCCAGTGCCTGTAAATCTCGTGATGGTGTGCATCTCATATGACTTACTGGCGGCAGACGACGCAGCAGCGGCACCTGGAGAAATGGAATTGCGACAAGGAGGTTGGTGCTTTCGCCGTGATTCATTCATATAGTGCCAGAGGGTGGCTTGAGTTCAGTTCCTTGATATGGCGGCACAAGCAAGCGGAGCTGGATATGTGATAATTGGTTCACCCATCAACAGTCTCAAGTATTGAGGGATGGAGTGTTCCTTCGTCTTTGAGGGGCTGTGGGATGAATTTTGAGGGGCTGAGGAAAAAAATGTTCTCATTAGGGACTAGATTGTATCTTCTGGAGCGAGCCCAAATCCCCAAATGGCAATCTTTTCTCATTGGAGATGAGAATGGTTGACTGCTGGAGATGCTCTTAAGAATAAGTAATACTTTTCTGTTTTCCACATTATTCTCTGAAGGCAATGCTTAAGCTAGAAGAATAAAAGCTTCTAATCGTTTAGACTAAAATGTGGTTCTCATTTTAGTCATTTAGTGTGTCTGCTAATCGTTTTCCACAGCATACAGTGCCTGTCATTTTAGTGTGTTGACCTTCAGCGTTTTTTTTCTTCACCAAATGTGGTTCTCATTTGTGTTTGATATTGCTGCAAATGGTACTATGTATTATTATTTCTTTATACTCTTCCCTTTAATTCACTGTCTGGCTCTTTTGTACTAGTAAGCACAGAAGTTTTCTATTCACTACTTGCATATCATTGTATACCGCAAGGTTTCTACTTGATTGCTTGTTCATGGTGCTGATTGAGTTTTGACAACCTTGCTTTCTATGCAGCATCTGTGGATTCCACTGCTCAAACTGGACATCCAGGCGCAGGTGATATGCAAGAGGAGTTATATCAAATGGTAAAGCATGCTACAATCCCATTGGCATTATCACTTTTAGGTCACTTTCACCTTTATAGATAGGATTTTCACTTTCTGTTGCCCTAAATTCCTTTTTACTACTTTATATTGGTCTGTTCTTTTGCCAAACAACCCTCGTCATTGTTCAATTTTTTTAGACAAAGTTGGAATGGAAATCCATATAACATAGATATTTAGCATTGTATGTAGATGTGCTATATTCTGGCAGACCTTAGTATTTTAGGGGATCTTTGTGATTGTGTTCAATGGAGCAGTTGGTGTCTAGATGTATGAAGGCTACTTCTTTTTAGGCTGGGTTGATCTAGAGAACACATCATTCCTTTTTGTATCAGATTCTATGCTTATAATGGCAACCAATCGATCTTGTATCATATACTTGTGACTTAATGGAAAGCCTTGTTCTATTCAATTTTACCTTACGTATATCAACATGTAACTGCGACAACCAATTTATGGGTTTTTCATTCATTTGTGCACAGATTAAGAGTTTAAAGGACCAATACTTTGGGAATTGAATGATTTGTACAATAAGATATCCATGAAGATACAACATATTGACAACCACATGCCTGCTCAAAAAAAGTCAGCAGAGCAGTATGAAAAGATGAAGGGCTTTAAGTTAATGTTGGGCGCACATTGCATTTCCTGCAAGTTAACAAGAGCAGCATTCAGCCAGCTTTTTAGGGAAAAAATCCCTGTTTACGAGAGGCAAATTCACCAAATCCTAAGTTCACAAAGAAGGAAGCCTGTGCAGGCACCTGGACAGCAAACATTTCAGCCTGGTGGGCAAGCTCCTAGCTCTAACATTTCACAGCAACATCAGACTTCCCAAGGTTTGCAGCAGCATGATACTAATCAGATGCATCAAGCAAGTTTACAAAGTATGAACACAGGAGTACAGACCTCTGGAGCACCTGGCATTCAGCATGTTCCTGCGCCTCAAGCAACAAACTTTGGTGTTCCAACAACACAGCAAAATGTCACAAATGCACCACAGGCTGGCTCTAATCTGGAGAATGCTCAGGAAATAATTTTAATCATGTGCAGCATGGTTCAATGGGTGCTGCGTTGCAACAGGTAAGCACCGTCCCATGCAGGGTGCATTGAATGCACAGCAGCAGTCTAGTAGTAACATGATATCCAACAATGCAATGAGTACAATGCAGACTAATACTAATGTCATGCAAGCAAATGCGAATTCACTGCAGCAGCTAAAAAGCAGCAACATCAGGAACAGATGATGCAAAGTCAGCAAATGAAGCGTCCAGCAGATGATGCAACAGATGCAGCAAAAGCAACTTCAATCGCAGCTCCCAATACAGCAACTACAGAAACAACAGCAGCAAGGACAGATGCAGGTTCCACAGCTTCATTCTGGAAATGATGTGAATGAGCTAAAGGCTAGGCAAGGAGCTGCAATCAAATCTGGAATGTATCAACAGCTGAGCCAGCGTAACTATTATCATCAGCAGATAAAACCGGTGGTGTCTTTCCACTTTCTTCTCCGCAAAACCTCCAAGCATCGTCCCCACAAATTTCTCACCATTCTCCTCAGGTTGATCAGCACAGTCTGTTGCAATCTCAAGTCAAGACCGGGACACCATTGCTTTCAGCTAACTCACCATTTGTCCCATCTCCATCCCCTCCTGTTGCCCCATCACCGATGCCAGTGGATTCAGATAAACCACTCTCCAACTTATCTTCACTTACTAGTGCTGGGCAGGCTGGACATCAGCAAACATCCCTTGCACCTCAAACACAATCTATAGCTGTTAACACACCAGGTATATCAGCATCACCCTTGCTGGCAGAATTTACAAGTGCTGATGGAAGTCAGGCTAACGTACCAACTCAAGTTCTAGCCAAATCAAGTGCAGCAGAAAGGCCTCTCGACGCTTGCTTAAAGCAGTCAGTAACTTGCTATCTTCATGTTTACTTTTTTTGACAATTAGTTGCTTGATCAATTCTGTTTGGAACATGCTGTTGAACGTGATTACTATGCTTATAAATCTCCATAACATACTAGAAAATGTGGACTAAACATTCAGCTATTATAGGAGTAGGCATTATGACACCTTTCCCTGGCAAGCCCTCTAGAGATGCCATGTTAAAGTTGGTACAGTGTTTTATTAATATTAATATTAATATTAATATTAATGTTATATTAATGTTATATTATTATTATTATTATTATTATTATCAGCTAGTTCTTGATATGATGATCAATACTGCCTAGTCAGATTTCATTCTACTTCTGGCTCTTGACTTTTTGCCTATCTGAAATTGTGTGAGCAGTATAAGACTTTAAGTTAACCTTGTTTCTTTATCTCACTTCATAATCAAGACGTTTCTTTGATAGCCTGTTAACCTTTTATGGTAATAATTCAAAGAAGTCATTTGCATCCTTTGGTATTTGGGTAATAATACAAAGAAGTCATTGTATATATATTTGATGGTATTTGGGTCTATATTATTATTTTCTATTTTGATTTTCTGTTTCATGTTCAATTTTGTGTTATAATGCAGTTGCGGACAACACAGCGCGAGTGCCTTAGTGCTGCAGTTAGCGATATTGGATCTGTCGTGGAGTATGATTGACAGGATTGCTGGATCAGCACCTGGTAATGGTTCTAGAGCTGCTGTGGGTGAAGATCTTGTCGCCATGACAAAGTGCCGCTTGCAAACCAGGAACTTCATAGCTCAAGACGGGAGCGGTGCATCAAAGAAAATGAAGCGACACAAGTGCTATGCCTCTTAATGTGTCATCGGCTGGAAGTGTGAATGATAGCTTGAAGCAATCATACAGTGTTGGCACTCCAGAGCTACAATCAACTGCGACCTCACGCGTGTCAAGTGGCAAAGGGCTGAGGTGTGTTTCTTTAAAAAAATTGTTGATAGGCTATGTAGAGCATTGGTTTTACAAATAATCGTCCATTACTTATGTATTTGGATCTAAAAATGGCAAACATTGTTTATCCCTTATGCAAACTGTTGGCTACCTTGTAGGTAAACCATGCTCTGATGGAGGAGATTCAGGAGATAAACCAACAGCTTATAGATACTGAGCTCCATGTCTCTGAGGATGATGCTGAGTCCTTCACTACATCTGAGGGGTGCGAAGGGACAGTCATTAGATGCACATTCACTGCTGTTGCTGTTAGCCCCAGCTTGAAATCCATGTTTGCTTCAGCACAGATGGTGAGGCAACCTCAAAACACCTTTGCTATGTTTCTTTTCTAACTACGTTTTGATTGAAGGGTCCATGCTTGTATGGTTGTCTCATTTTAATGTATACATGTTGGAATGCGTGGCAGAGTCCGATTTTGCCGTTGAGGTTGCTTGTTCCCGCTAGCTACCCAAAATGCTCCCCGGTGCTCCTAGACAAGTTTCCTGATGAACAATGGTGCGTTTAGTCGCATATTATTTGTATATATGTTAGGTGCTTCGGCAAACATACCTCACTGATGCTCTGTGGTTGCAGCAGGAACTCAGACGACCTGTCTACGAAGGCCAAGTCAAAGTTCAGTGTATTGCTCCGGGGTCTAGCTCAGCCCATGTCACTGCGAGAAATCGCAAGAACATGGGATGCTTGCGCCCGCAAAGTGATCGCAGAGTATGCCCAGCAAACTGGAGGAGGCAGTTTCAGCTCGAGCTATGGCTGCTGGGAAAGCTGCGTAGGCGCTTCATAAAGTATATTGTATCAATTATTATTATTTATTAAGGATTTATGTGTTGAGTAAAGAAAAAAAAACAGTGTATTGAGTCACTGTTAGCTTGATAAATATGATCGTGTACAGTACAGTGTATGTAGCAAACTTGGGTGCTTCAGCCTGGTTAGTATTTAGTAATCATGTATGCTTGCCTCTTTTATTTGTTTATACGGAACTTGCGCGTTTTCCTTATCTTTTATCGTTATTGATTTTTATACTTGATGATGTTTAAAATAGTTTTGTTTGTTTCTTTTGATTATAACTAAGCGAAGATGCCCCTCGTTGCAACGGGAAAAAAAAAACTTATTATATATTTTTTCACATTGTTTTTGCGTTGACAAGAAACTTAATATTTTAACAACTTTAATCAAAATACAATGACAAATTATTAACTTTATATTAATATGAATTTGTTTTTAATAGAAGATGATAAATCACGTATTGATGATTTGATGATATCATGGTGATGTCATCAAGCTAACAACGAATGGAATAGTACGTTCCTTAGCGGAGCTAAATAGATCACGGCGCGACGAGCACTGTGCTTCGGTCGGCGCTCGACCCATGTGGCAGGGTGTTCACGCGTGTGGAGGAGTGGCGCAGCTAACGCCTGTGTCCGCCTCGGCACCGCCAGAGACAGCTCGGCGCTCAGGGCCGTTTTCTCCACCAAATCGGACAACCTTAGTTTCGACGCTCTTTCGGCCTTCACGAGTCAATCGATGACGCCAGCCTAGAGTCGTCGAGAACAAATCCGATTCTGCAACCACTGGTAGCAATGGCCACCGCTCTCGGCTGCCGTGGCAAGGCCATTGCGGGCTGCTGTTGGCCGAGCTCAGGCGAGGCGCAGCTGCAGCAGTCAGCAGTCTCCGAGCTCGCGCGGCCCTCCATCCCCGTTTCAGGCTGCTTTGCCGCTGGAGGACTGCTGTCGGGCCGCCGCACGCGGCAAGTGTCGCTCGGTCTAGTTGTCCCGCGGGTGTGTCCTGCCATCCCACAGCTCCATCGCCGCTGCTCGCCAGCAGTCCGGCCTCTTCCCGGCCGGAGATCGAGCCAACATCGACGTTTACTCTGCTATGTTCGTAGGCAAGCCGGGAAAAAAGGATGGAGGATCGTATTGCGTACGGATCGGACTACGGAATACCTATAGACACAAGTAAATACGTTTATATTTCGGCCAGTAAGATCGATCGGACGCCCAATGCATGGACTGGGAGTAAACACGTTTATATATATATATACGTTTATTATTTATATATATATATGTGTGGTACCTTGCCAAGTCGGCAAATCGAGTCCAAGTCTGAACCAACTCAACAACCGGACATGGACAGAAAACAGAACAAGCGGACAAAAAAGATTAGGGAGGCGAACAGAAATCAGGGGTATAGATATAGCTTTTCTATCCACTCTGCCCGTTGTATCCATCGTAGTTATAATCGACTAATTCATGCATTTTATGTACTCCCTGTATCTTAAAAAAAGTCATTCTCGTGTTACAAAAAAGTAAATGATAACTACTCCCACCCAACGATGGCATGAAAACCTTTAAAAAGTCATAAATTTCATCATCTGGATCATCGTCCTAAACGGATATGGCACTATGAACGTAACGCGGCCATCTCACCATCCAACACCGCCATCCTCATACCCATCACTTTTGTAAAAGAGGAGTAAACCGCTAAAACTCCACATGCAAACAAGATGAAATTGGCCTGGCGTGATTACGCCATCGACCTCATCGTCGACACCTTCACCGTATTCATCATGGGAGAACACAAGACCAACCGACATACGTGATAGATATCGCTGGAAAATTAACTCTCACTAGGCCCCCGCCATGGCCGATAGAACCACAGAGAATGAAAGGAAGAGTCGAGTACCATATTCTCCATCAATCCGACATGTTTTCGCCTTTGCCATCACCACCGAGGAACGACATGCTCGATCGCTTCATCAATGATCTTGACGACGCCTTATGTCGTGGCCAATCTCTTTGTTGGATCTCCGTGAAACCTTGAACCGTGAAGACTCAATCTAATAGGAAAAAAACTTATGAAAACGATGGATCCCCTCCCTTCAACCTGGCGTGATGCCGGGAGGAGAAGGGAGGGGACCAGCGGGTGGTGGAAGTGCAAGAGCCGTGGCGGCACTGCCTAGGGTTTGGCGGCGCGTGTCTATGCAGTTGACAACTTCAATGACCTGAGCCACCTAAAGATGACATAAAAGTAAATGATACTTAACTTGATCAAATATATATAATGAAATATTATACATAATTAGTATCACTGGATAGATTTTTGGATTTAAATTCATACTAAACTTATTTAGAGATACAAATGTTTCTACGTATTTTCTACAAATCTAGTTGAAGTTAATAAAATTTGATCATTCCATAGTGACTCGTTTTATGGGACAGAGTGATTCATTATCATTGGTAGCCTTTTCTTTTTTTGCCCAACAATCCATAATCATTTCAGCTCTCTTAGTGGGTTCTTTTGGTTGATAAAAAGTAGTATTCAAGTCTCAAGTTTTTTCAATTACTTGGCGCTCTAAGACTGTCCACAATGTCACCGGTGCTCAAAAAGTTTCAGGGATGCAACAGGCATCGATGCCCAACTCACAAAGAAGGAGGACGCTCAAATCGTACCCCACAAAATATTTTCCCCATCCATCTCTTCCCCACCTTTCCATCACGCCTCCTCGGCCGCTCAAATAGGGGACGCCATGGGAGCGCACGCAGCCACGACGTGGCAGCCGGCACAAGTCATACCGCGTGCGTGGAGCACTGGCAGCCCCGCTGCCTCGTTGCTATGAGAGCACATCAAGCCACAGTGTGTTGTCGTTGGTCTAGAGCAAACCGGAGCTCAGGCTCCGCTGTTTTCGCGAGGCGCACGACACTCCAGCGCGGCGCAGGCCACATCCGGCTACACCAAGCCACGTGCTCCGTTGTCTCCAGGAGCAGCAGGGAGGTGTAGGCTGGCGGTGGCGCTCCAAGTCAAGGCAAGGGCGAGAAGGTCATGACTGTGGTGAAGAGGTGGAAGAGGAAGAGATCTCGGTGGTGGAAGGCCGAAATGGGGACGGGCTGGCCATGGCGCGACCGCCGGCGTGGAGGACCAGAGGAGGAGGCTTCCTGCACGGCGCACCCGCACGGTGCCGAGGCCTGTGGTCCCCGCTCGGTGAGAGAGAGAATAGATTGAAGCATCAGTGCTTTCTACATGCGTCGATGACGAGATTTTTTCCTCAACTCCTCGGCATCACCTATTAATTCGAAGCACCGGTGCTGAAATAGGAGAGAGAGTTTCAAAGATCGGCATTTGGCAACATTGTGAGCAATCTTATATATTTAAATAGATCATAGATCGGTTGGTTAGGCCCCTTTGTGGTGGAACATGCTCATCCGGCTTCAAGTCTCGACTCGACACGAAGCACTCGTATTTTCCTCGGATTTTTATTCTAGGATTTATCCATTATTACTTTAAGTGGTAGCCGATTGTTCCCAACCAACAACGAGAACCTCTAGTGACCTCGAATCTCTAGATCTGCGGCTCAAATCCCTTTGTAGGTGCTCATGGAGTAGGTTTACGTGACGCTGTTCATAGGGATGAGTGTCCCGAAGCAGTGTATTTGTGTTGTACCGTGTAACTCTAAAAAAAGTACATTGTTTTTTACTTTTGCAAGTCCGTAGTATGTTTTACCCTAAAATGTATATCAAATATCATAGGAAGTTATCTCTCGTGGCCCCGGAAAAACAAGTTGTAGATACATGACCTTTTTTTTTTAAAGTTACCTCTGGGCCTTGGATTTTTTTTTCAAAATTACCTCTATAGCTTTGGGAAAAATTTCTCGTTAGCTCCATGGCCTGGTGTTAGGAAGCATCTCCAAGTTTGGTATATTAGGTTATCATCCTT
Source organism: Hyparrhenia diplandra (assembly GCA_015847255.1). Classification (NCBI taxonomy): domain Eukaryota; kingdom Viridiplantae; phylum Streptophyta; class Magnoliopsida; order Poales; family Poaceae; genus Hyparrhenia; species Hyparrhenia diplandra. The sequence continues at coordinate 21,405 of JADLZK010004614.1, read as the reverse complement.
CAACTTTTACAAAAACAAGAAAAAACACGTCTCCAACCGTTTACCATACCACTTAGGAAATTTTGGTAACTTAGAAAAAAACAGTCCCTCGGCGCGCATATATACGCGTGCGTATCCAGCTTAGCATTAAAGTTTCTTCTCCAATACGACTCTTCTCCTGAGCATGCGTGATGACCGCGAAGGCAGCAGAACATGTGGAGGCAGGAAACCGTGCCGTCGTGGCCGCGCGGGGGCTACTACGAGGGGCGACTCCTTCTGCGCTTCCATCTGAAGCCTCTAGGCCAGCCTCCTCACCGTGGCTTAGGAAGAAAAAGGGGAAATTAATTAGAAATTCTTTACAGGGTTCTTGAGCTTATGTGCTAGAGAGAAAGAATTATGATCTAGGCTTGGTTGATTTCAGGGAAGGTCAGGGTTCCCGATACAAACGCGTTTTTGTAATTTGGTAAGTCAAAAAATAGAACTCTTGGAGATGCATTATTTTTTAGCTTGACAAATCTTTTGGAAGTTGGCAAATCATAAGACTTACCAAATTAAGAGCATCTCTAAGAGTTTGCTATTTTTTACTTGGAGACTCCGCTGTTAGTTTGGCCACAAACTTGTCTAAATTACCTTCCCACGCACCCTTCACCAACGCCGCTGGGAGACCAACCGCCCCTTTCTGGGATCGACCTCATCCTCGCGGAAAAAAATATCGCGCCATGGATGAGGCCGCCGCCGCCATTTGCTTCTTGCCGCCGTGTCGCCGGCGGGGCGGTGGTCGGGCCGCCGGGAGGTCCTTCGACAAATTGCTTAAGACGGCACGGGCCCTAGACACGCCGGGAGGATCTCCGCTGAGGCATCCGGGTTGATGTAGGTCATGTAGATGTCGAGGTGCAGAGGGAGGAGACGGCCACCACCTCGCCGAAGCTAGCCAAGGTTACAACCATGAAGAGCATGGTGAGGAGGAGGGGCGGAGCCGAACTTGCCCATGAGCACAGTGGCAATTCTTTGGGAGACGAGTCCCTTTGCCGCCGCGCCATGGTGGGGAGGTCCAGCGAAGACCGAGACCCAAAGAAGGTGGCCATCGAGAAAGGCACCGCCGAACCATACCGGCCTATAGATGGCCATCGCGGCCCATGGCCCGATGGCACGCCCATGGCATGGGAATTTGGTCCGCCCGAGGCCCGGCCGGGCCTTGATGACGCGTGCTCGTCTTGCCCCCCGCCGAGACACTAGGCCGTGCTTACGCCGCCCGGCCCGTGGTAATGCACGCAAGCACGTATGGTGTAGTGAGGCGCCCCGATGGTGTGGTCGGCGTGCTAAGGAAGTAAGCTTACTAAGCCACATAACACATCTCCCCCCCTAACTCCCGAGTCCCAACTCTAGCGGCGCTCTCCCCTCTTCCCCCCTCACGCTGTTTCCCTATCTCCCGGTAAGCCAAGCCATTACCCCCTCACGCGGCGGTCGACGCGCCTCCCGCTCCTTCCCCTCGCGCCCTTCAGCTCCAGCCCCTTCCTCGCCGAGCTCAGCCCCGCCGCGCCGCCCACCGCTCAGGCTAAATATACCTCTAGGCAGCGGTTTCCGCATCCCGCCGTCCCCAACAAGGTTCTGCGGGGGTGCCGCCACTTGTCCCCGCCGCTTCCTCCACACCTCCTAGTCCCTGCAGCACGGTGGCCCTCGACTCGCTTCCTCCATCCGCCCACTAGCGCGGCAATCACTCTCTCCTCATCGCCTTCCTCGTGGCGCGCCCGTTACTCTAAGACACCGCCACGCACGGCATGACACGCGCCATGCTCGGTCGCCCGACGGCTAACGCGACGAGCACGGTGGCGGCACGTCATGATCGGGCGCTGCCAGCGGGTGGCAAAGACGACGAAGCACCATCACGGTATCGACACGACATGCCGCCCAGCCATGCCATGCGGACGGCCCAATGGCCATCTATATACCCGACCTACCCAAAGGGGTACCTCTTTATACAATGACGAATCAGCCCCGATCACGCCATCTACCCCTTGCGCCAATGACAAATCAGCCCTCATCACGCCATCCGGGGCCAGCCCTACACCACCAAGCTCATGACATTACATAAATAGAATTGCCAGACGCATTACACATCCTAATCGATTCTAATGGATGTAGATTTAGATTAGGCCTTACGCTTGTCGGGCGAAGACGGTGCTAAAATTACCGATGATGCTGAGGATGCCGAAGACAAGGACACCGGAGCCGAGCATGGTGAGGTAGGGTCCCTTGAAGTTGCTTTGCACGGAGCCGCACGCCGGTCCGGAAAGTGTGAGAGCGGGTGAAGCAGCCTTGCACCTTGCATTCGCTCATTGTATGTGAGACCCATGTATGTTTGAATTTACACATTGATGTGACCTTATTTGTGTGAGACCCCGGGACTATATATGGTGGATTTAGGAACATTTAGTGTGGGATCATTTATGTGACTTGTGAAATTAGGTACCTTTATGAGATTGAAACTATGTTTAATTACATTGAAGTTAAGCGCGGTCGGGTAGTACCTTTCTAATGGCTCTCGAGTGCCCCAACGGACGACTTCGGGTCGCGATGGCAGCTCGCCATGAGCCCCCTCCCTAGCAAGCTTCCGGCCGCCACCGCCACCCTTCCTTACCATGGTGACGGTGGCGGCCGCCGGGCTATAGTCCTGCAAAGGGGCCTGCGGCCATGCATCCGCTCCCCTCCCTCCCTCCCTCCCCTACCCCACCCTCGTCTTCCCTTTCCTTCGGTGACCCTAGCCGCCGCGCCCTCGGCCTCCTCCCCGCCCCCTCCCTAGCCGTCCGGGCGCCCCGGGATGAGGTGAGGTGGCGTTTAGCCCAACCCGGCCTTTGGGCCCCGGCGTGGGCGGGCCTCTCCCACCGCCCCGACCTCCTCCTAGCGCCGCCCCTACCCGGCTCCGACCACGGGTGGGTGCACGCGCCGCCGCTGCGCGGCGCCGCACGTCCGAGGTGTGCCCACAACCGCCACCGAAGACGGTGTTCACGCACGCCGGTGGCAATAACGATGGCGTGGCGCCGGGCGGGGACTTCCCGGGCGTATCGTCTGAGGACAAATGACACTGTGGCGGCTCACGCACACCTGAAAGAGTCGGCACACATGCGTAAGCTCTACAATGACATCATCTACTTCCTACGTAACCACACGGCCCCCCGTGACTATCCCTCGTCGGCGGCGCACGCTTCCGGGTCGGCTGGTCATATAGGCTCAGGCTTCGCCACCCTATCCCCCTTCCCTCGCCTTCCCTCGTCCGGCGGCGTTGCGTCGGTCAACCGGCGAACATGGTGGGCCGGTGACGACGGCCGGGCCCCTAGACACCGGAGGTTGGGGCGCTCTACACCGCCCGTTAGTGGCGCACGCCCACCTCCAACAACACCAACGCCCGGGGCTGCAACGGGTCCTAGGGGCCGGGGCTGTCATTGGTAGGGTGGTGTGGCGACGCCGTTGGGCTCCTAGTGAAGCGGTAATAGTGGCGGGGTTCCGGCCAAAGTTCAGCCTCGGCTCTACGGGCGAACGATAGTGACGCCCAGGGGTGCCACATTCCTTCTTGAGGCGTAAACTTAACCTCGCCTGCCTCTTCACCAACGTCACCGATTCAAGGCGAAAAGCCCTATCTTAGAAGCCTCCAAGGCCAACGGGCGATGGCGCCTCGGCGTCACCTTTCCTCGTGAAGGCGCCCCAAGATTCGGCACGGCGCCGCTTGTCTACGGCTGTGGTGTTCGGTGTGGCTGATCCTAATCGTACTTCATGTTGCTCTTCACTCACGGGTTTGTTGTTGGTGTAGTTGTGGTGAAGCCCCCCCCTCTCATGCATGCTTGGCGCTTGAGTTTGGTGGCCCCATCCGCGGATGCTTTGTCGTTCGATGGTTGTTGTTGCTTAGACCCCCGCTCATGTAGATGCTTTGCTTTGCGGAGCGCGATTGCGCCTATCTCGCGATGCTTTTGCCGCTCGATGGTTGTTGTTGCTTAGGCCTCCTCTCACGCAGATGCTTTGTCGCTGAGAGCGTGATGGCCCCATCCGCGGATGGTTTGCCGCTGTCGATGGTCGTTGTTTTGGCGGACACTTTGTCGCGCCATGGTTCTAGCGATGCTTGGCCGCCAAGTGCGTCGTTGGTTTTGCGCTACACTACACCACGCCTACTAGAGGGTTGAGATTTTTTTATTAGGCTCGCTTGTTTTGGGGTTGCTAGGTGGAGGTCCCTCGTGTTCTTGTTGTTTGTTTGTGTTGTGGGAGTTCTTTGTAACTGTGAATTACTTGTGAATATTATGTAATCTCTATCTCCCACCTAATGAAGTATGTGCTAATGCTAAGGAACGATTTCAAAAAAAAAAAAAAAAATACAACGAATTTTATTGCAATATATATGTCCACTTGATTATAAGTGCTTATGTGTGGATGTAAATGCTTAATAGTAATCCGGATATACAAAGAAACAAACAAAACATTACAGTTTTTTTCATCCTAGGGTAAAATGGTCTTTTTATCCATCACTTAACACCGCCAAGTGCCAAAAGCTAACGGTAGGTCATGGAGCTAACTAGAAATTTTTCATGACCATAGAGGTAACTTTGAAAAAAAAAAACACACACATGCAAGCTATTTTTTCAGGAACATAGAGATAATTGTCCCAATATTATAAGGTCTACTATCTTGACCACATTTACTTTTAGCCACTCATCGGTTCCAACATTGTAATAACATCCATTGGCACTTTAAGCATTTTCAATAAAACCACCATTGACGCTGATGATCTATACCTATGTCACTCTACCGTAATATTGATTATCTTGTGATCTCGCAAAGAAAAATGATTTGTGTTGCCCGCTAGTCTCTCACGCATGACATTAGGGAATCAGTGCTCGGTTTGCTATGCTAAACGGAGAGCTCTGCATCTATGTTTTCCCTTTTAGGGTACAAAATGTACATGGACAGTTTAAGCCACCGTCACTCCGAATCGCTGACTACTCCTAGTTCGTTTCCATCTGCCGCCTCCATGCGTTGGCCAGCACGCCGGCTATTCTTACCGCCTCCTCCGCTATCCCGGCGAGCCCTCTCCCCGTGAACCCCAGGGTGTATAACCCGCAGCATTCCTCTTCAGCAGCGTTCACCTGACCCTGCCATCATTGAAAATGTCAACCTTACCTCCCATCATTGAAAATGTCAGCTCATCAACAAGCAATTAAGTCAACTTCTTTTTTTATCTTATATTATACAAAAAGAGTAATGTTCCATTTAGAGGTTGTTTGGATTCTTGAGACTAGGGACTACATATGACCATTATCCTCAATTAACCCTTTCTTGAGAGATTAGTAGACTAGGGACTACTAGTTCTCGATAGTCTCATGTTTTGGTAAGTTAGAGACTAAATGCGATTAAAATTTAGTCTCTAATCCCTAGTCTTAAGGCACCAAACATGGTCTTACTCCTAAATATGTCGCTGAACTTAAAAGACAAACCCATACAAGATAACTTACCTCAACTTTCAAAACCAGATAAAACCATTGAAAACAGCCTAGTCATTTTATTGACATATCGGTGGGACCCATATGCCATGTACTAGTCTTTTTTTTTTTTTTATATCACAAAATCATGTTTTCATATTAAATCAGATAAACAGAAACTTTATTATATCTAAATTGAATGTATTCTGCTCAATGCAATCAACTACAACTTTGTGATTTTATTTTTTTATATTAGATCAGTTTAAGCGCCATTGCAGCCGTTGTGTCATTGCAACACTGAACGCTTGAATTTTGGAATGAGTGGAGGAAATGATCTCTTCTTTGTTGCAGCGGCGCTTAATCTTGTAACAACTCTATTACTTCTTAATGATATACATGCAATGCATGGTCGCGAAAAAATGAAAAAAAAAAAACAAAACGTGTACGTACCTTGAGCCACGAGGCCACGTTACTGCGATAGCCGGTGGCCAGCACCACGGCGTCTGCCTCGACGACGGAGCCGTCCACGAGTTCTGCTGCCACCCCCCGCTCCGCCGGGCACGGGCAGGAACCTCCCTCACTTCCGGCACCACCTTGATCTGGCCGGACCTGATCTTGGCGACGGCGCCGATGTCCAGCACGGGCGTCCTGCCCTCCTTTTTCTTGAGCTCCAGCGGCCCCAACGCCGGCCTCCGGATGCCGTAGCGCTCCACATCGCCCAGCGCGAGCGCCGCCATGGCCAGGAGAAGCCTGTCCACCAGCCAGAGGGGAACCATCGCGTCATGGCGTCGGACATCGCGAACGTGGACCGGCCCAGCACCTCCCGCGGGAGCACGTGCGCCGCGCCCCTCACCACCATGCTCGGCGAGGCGCCGTGGTGGCAGAGATCCAAGCACACCTCCATGCCGGAGTTTCCGCAGCCGACGACGAGCACGCGCTTGCCCCCTGAGGGGCTCGCCGGACCGGTACTCGGCGGCGTGCATGACGACAGGGGCGGCGTCCCTGCTGCTGGCGCTGATGCTGATGCAGCGCCGGAGGCCCTCGATGTCGGGGACGACGGGCTCCGCGTTCTCGCCCGTGGCGACGACGAGCCACTGGCAGACGTACTGGACGTGGCGGCCACGGCCACGGCCGTCTTCGCCGGTGGCGACGTGGACGTCAACGCGCCAGACCCCGCACACTTGGTCGCGGCGCGCGGAGGCGACGGTGGCGCGGAAGTGCGGGGCCACGGCGAAGCGGCGCGCGTACGAGTGGAGGTAGGAGAGGAACTGGGACCTGGACGGGTACTCCGGGAAGTGCGGCGGGAAGGGCGCCATGGGCAGCTCGCAGAAGCGCTTGGGGAGGTGCAGCTTGAGGCGCGCGTACGTGCGGTGCTGCCACAGCGGCGCGATGCAGCCGGCGCGCTCCAGCACCACGGACGGCACCCCTTGCTCGCGGAGGCACGCCGCCACCGCCAGACCCGCGGGGCCAGCGCCGATGATGAGCGCGCCGTTCACCCAGTACTGCTGCGGCGGCGGCTGCTGGTTACTGCGGCTGGTGGCGTCGTCGTTCTTGCTCTGCACATGAACCATGGGTGCCGGTGCCGGTGCCGGTGTCACCTCCGCGTCTTGGGCCATCGCACCAATGTCGATTGTGGTTGTGGAAACTGAAAGTTTTATACTCCTACCATACCTATGCAGAGTACGAGTACGTGTATATATCCCTGTTTTCAAATAAGCGCTATATAGCGACGCTATTTATAAGCGCTAAATAGCGTTTCGGGAAGGTTAAAGCTAAGTTATAGCAATTTTAGCGCTTAAACGCTTATTTGCCGCTATTAGCTGCTAATAGCGCGCTAAATACGCTAAATTGCAGCTCATTTAGCGTCACTATGTGTTCTTGAACTGATTTCCGTCGGCCCAAATTAAATGGCAGGCCCAAACCTCATCCTAAAGCCCAAACCGATGGAAACAATGTTGCAGCCAGAGCCAACACAGAGCCAACCCTAGCTATTCCCGTTCCCTCCAACACCGTCTCGACAGGTTTCCTTCCCGAGCCAGCGGCGGCGACGGTGCCCTGCCGTGCCCGCTGCCACTGCCACCGCCCGGCCGTCCTCGCCATTTCCTCCGTCACGAGCAGATCGACGACTTCAGCCGCCGCTGCGCGCGTAGGGGAGGAGCGCCGCTGCAGCACGAGCGCCGCTGCAGCGCGTGGGGAGGAGCGCCGCTTCGTCCTGGGCCCATTCGCCGGCGGCCAAGGGGCGCCTCGTTCGACGGCGGCGAAGGGTGCGCTTCGTCCCGGCGGCATTGCAAGCGACGGCCATGTCTCCGTCTCAGCTAGAAGGCAAGATTCTTCAAATCGATTTGATAGCTGCAGCTTTGTGTTTGTCTCCGTTCGTATCTCCAGGAAGAAGAGCAGTGCAGCCCCTGCCTGTGCGTCTCTGCTAGCAAGCAGATTTCTTTGAGTTCATTCTTCTCTGTTGACTTGAGTAGTGCTTCAGGCTTCGTTCGATCCAGGTCTCTAGATGAATTTCGGTCGCACTCACTAAGCCTGGAAGTCACTGGTCCGATTCAGTAGGTCGATCTGATAGGTTGTGCGTGCTGCAGGTTGGAGATTGCAGTTCGTATTACTAATGGCTTGTTACATATCTATTGTTTAAAATAGCCTAGCAGAGAGACCTTGCATTGCTTCAAATTAGCAGCTAATAGCCTAGGGGAAATCTTCTCAAATGCCTAGGGGAAATCTTCTCAAATGCCTAGGGGAAATCTTCTCAAATGCTGGCAAAAATACCCTCTGTTCTGTTCAAATTCATGCAGTTAGTAAGAACTACCCTCTGTTCTGTTCAAATTCATGCAGTTAGCAAAATACCCTCTGTTCTTAAATGTTGTTGATGTATTATGTATGAACTACAAGCTTTGATGTAATGTGTTAGTAAGACATTGAACTATCTATGTTTTTGTCTTTATTATGTGTAAAATTATATAATGTTTGGCATATTTTTTGCTTTCGCCGCTTAAATGGGCAAATTAAAAACTTAGCGGTATAGCGCTTTCTTAAACTTTTTTGGAGAGGCTGCCGCTAAGAGGCTTAACCCGCTATTTAAAACAGGGGGTATATATACACACACTATCTACTACGCTGACCTGCCGGACCAGGAGGGTATATATATATATAGATACAACGTGTGCTCCATATTGCGCCGGTCGGCCCGGCGTTTTTTGTTCATTCGATCGATGCATGTGTCTGCAGCTGCGAGCGGTCAGCTGTTGCCGGCGCCTGGTAGGCCTACCAGTACCAGTTTTCAGTTGCAGTCACCTGGTTTTGGTTTGCGGAAAACATCGACTCCTATATATGCGCACATGGTGGCGTGGATTTTCAATTCTCGATACGATGATCGACGGGCACATTATTCCTACAGTAATTGGAAATCCGAAATAGAAGAGGAACCATTAAGAGACAAGCTGTTGGAGGGTAATACCTTTGTGAAGCACGTGGACTCTCGTTCTACGTTGAAATGGCTTTGAAATTTGTTTGAAAGTCATTTACACCCAAATATATGGTCCCACGCAAGATCTTAAATTTTTTTTATCATTATTTGTATTACTATTTTTCTTCATGCCGCATGAGACAAAACATGGTGAATTACATATTGAAAACGCAAGAATTTTTGCATCGGCCTCCACAAAGTTTGGTTTCCTAGAGCACAAAAAGACCGCCTCGGCAAAGTTTAGCACCGCTTAGGATCTTTTTCGTGAGGTGGACTCGGTTCAACGTATAATTACCGGGTGAAGTCACGCGCCAAACTCAATTAAACTTTCAAAAGTACTAAACCAATTAAAAAAATCTCAAACTTGGTAGTTCCTTCACACATGGAATCTACAAGCCCGAGAAAAAGTTTGAGGCCAATAGGACACTTCGCAGAGGCGCATTGACCATAGAATCATGAAAATTAATTAAATCTAACCTCAAATTTTAACTCTTACAAATAGTGATAACAAAGAGCATGAGCGTGTAGGAAAGTTAAATACTAATCTAAGCAACTAGAATGGATCGAATCAGATTTAAAACACAAAAGATATAAGCATTTGAATCTGGATGGCAAATCTGTAAATAAGTGAAAACAAATTTTGAATCTAATAAAACTGAGAGTACGATTTCTAGTACTGAAAACGTAAATTGCCGATTACGCTAAAGATGACGGTGGATATATTAAAAAGTGTCGGGGTCCTTTCTGCAAATAGGCCGTTGTTAGAGTAAACTTTTTTAAAAAATAGTCCAAGTAGGAGCCTCTCACTTGAACCAAACCCTAATTAAACATTTAGTCTCAGACCTATTCTCGGCCCGGAGGCTCCAACCCAATGGCGGAGCAGAGGGGGAAACTGCCAGGGGCCATGCCCCTCCCCCACTAACATTGCACAACAAAAAATTAAATTACTTATACTCTATAATTGTTCCTTTCTAATAGCATTGAGCTTAGCTTGGAAAATTTCCTCCTGGGCAAGTGCTTTGTTCGTGATGGCAAGTTACTTGTTTCTTTTCCTATTTTTTAGCTTTTTCTTTTTATAGCGTCGAGATAAAGAGCTACTAATATATTGAGAAGCACAAAAAAAAAAAACGTTGTTCTTGTTATTGTTTGTTCTTGAGCAGCCGTGAGCAAGTTTGTCGGGATAGACTTTCCACTCACATAATTTGATACTTTTTATTATATTAAGAGTGATATTATAAAAATTATTGTCTTATAATATACCTACTAATATCTTTTAGATAATATAATAATATAAAACACAACTAGGTTATATAAATCATCATCACTAAAATACCGAGTTGGTACTCAAGACTTATAATGTCACCCTAGACGTCTTCTATCAACGGGCAAGTCACTTATCACCTAAAAAATACCTAGGATACATATAAGAAATTGCTAGCATCCGTTGATGTCAATAAATTAACCCTCGACGGTCACCATAAGTAACCTAACGAGTTGAGTTGCACTTAGTTTTTACATGTTGGTTTTGACCGCCCCCTAAATATAATTTACGGCTCCACCACTTTGCTCCAACCGGGACTAAAGGTTCCTCCTTCCACTCCCCGGCGCTGCTTTCGGGGACTCTTGTCCCGGTTGGTAGTACCAACCGAACTAATGTACCCTCTAGTCCCGGTGCAAAAATTATCGAGGGTAAACGTAAAACTGGAGGGCGACTAGAGCTCGTCTCTCTACTAGTGGTACTTTTTCACCAAGATCTCTATTCCTATCATTTTGGAAGAAATGTCTCTTGGTGCAGCTCTAATGCTTACTTGGATGGATCCGGGCCATGCATGCGTACCTCGAGATCAGGTAAGCGGTAAACCATCCACGTGCATCTTGCACTACTTATGGCCAGTTTAAAGTTCTTAACAATTAAAACTAATCATGCATCGTCATAAGGATATATATGTACAAACAGTATGTAAACTTGTATATATACTGTCAAAGCGTTTGGTAGCTAGGGCTTCTGCAACTGGCTTCACCAAAACTTGCAAAGGAGTTGGAAAAAGCCATATTTAGACCGCTTTACCCTTATAGGAGAAAATGGTTTATTTAGTGTTGAGCTTGTCACTCGGTACCGTTTTCTGAATATAATTAGCGTTTGGCAAAAGCTTTCACCTAAGAAACCAGAGCTAACAACAATGTCAATACCAGATTTTTCAAAAACAATGTCAATAACAGAGTCAACTACTTGTCTATAAGTTAAGTTATGGTAGGAGCCAAACTATACAATAGTTACTCTTTTATTTGTCAATAAATTTATGTTTCGATTCTCTTTCCTATTCTTTCTCACATACATCTCCATTAGACCCACTATTGTCTTTACTTCCGTGTCTAGCTTGTTGAGCCAATTTCTTTTTTTTTTTTGGATAAAATGTACCGCATATTAATTAAGCGAGATAGAAGAGTACAAATACGGGAACACCGTAAAAGATACGGGAGGACAACCGTCCAAACCAACATGCAAAACTAGAAACTCTACGCCCGAAGAACGCCGAGTCCATATATGTTGCACTCGAACCCATGGTCGAAAGAAGTCCACCGCATAGCGGCTTTTTGATGTGGACCCGTAGGCGCTCAAACGCTGCACGGCGAAGTTGTTCTTGAATGCCCATAGGTCAGGTCCACGCCCCGACCTTCGTCGACCTTGGATGCAAGCTTCTGCGCTGACGACCACCGCTGGCCGTTGCGAGCTTAATCCATCCTCGTGTCTTCCACAACACCCGCAAAGATCCTCCGCACCCTTGAAACACAAAGGCCGACGACCCCTTCTCACCACGAGACGAAAAGCCACCGCCGACCGACTCTTGTAGACGAGCCGACAAAAGTCGGCTCCACCTCCACGTGCTTTCGCCGACGGTCTTGAGCAGAGCCCCCAGAGGCGGAGAAGCACGCGAGGACCTTATTCCATGAAGATGGTCGCCGCCGCCCCCCGACGTGACGTCGTCGTCGGACACCAAAACCTAAACCTACTAGGACTACCACCACCGACCGGGGAGAGGCAGCGGCTCCCCGCCACCTCGTGTAGACCAAAGGGCCATCGGAGGCAAGGAAGACCGCCTTAAGCCCCGGCGGCGACCGGTGCACCTTCTCTTGAAACCCTAGTTTTGTTTATAGAGGGCCCCTCACTTTGGACCCCTTAGTACCTGTGGGAATCTCCCGATCCTGGTACTTCTTCTTTTTTGGCGACTTCGATAGTTTTGATTCTATCGTAAGGAAGAAGGAAGGGGCTATCCCATGATTAACTCTGCGATTTTTCACGCTCAAACATTGTCCGATGGTTTTTTTTTTTGAAGAGACTTCGATCTTATGTATTACTTATTGTCTTTTTTGCCTTTGCTTGGTAGTTCCAGTAGCCGGTTTTTTTCGACGTTTTCTATTCTCTCCTTTTTTTCTCCCTTCCACATCAGAAAAAAAAAATATTGATTACCTTGGTTATATGCCAAATGTTGCACTTGTTCTAAGGCCCTTCGATGAACCAGACCAAAATAGGGTTATTATGGAGAGGCAACATCCGTGAATATGCATGACAAACTGTTACCTGCTAAGTGAAACATCAAGCACCTACTCCCTATTTTCCAAAAAGAGTACAATTATCATTTTTAGAAGTCAAATCATTTCAAATTTTAACCAAATTTACATAAATATACTAAAAGTTATAATACAAAAATAAATGGCATTGATTAATTACGAAATATTTTTTTTCATAATAAAACCATTTAAATACATAAATATATATTGATACTATACCTATATTTTCTATAAATTTGTTTGATTTTAAAAGTTGGTTTGGTTCAAACCTAGCGGCAGAGGGAATAGACTATAGTAAGATGGTAGGGGAACCAATAAAAGAGACGCATGCATATGCACATGCCAAGACTGTGTGGATTATGATCATCATGTTCCGGAGCCGGCGCTGTGTCGGTCGTCGTGCCGGTCGGTCACTGCAGAAACTAAACATCTGGGATGTTGAGTATTAGTTAATTCATACGACTGGTGATTCAGAAATTAAGAAAGAAAAACATATTTAGTTTAGTCAGCAGCTAGTACGTTCTTCGGCCGTTCTGATGCATGGTTGACCAACAAGCTCGTTCCCCGATCGAGGAGCAAATTCAGTTAATTTGGCCGGTACAGGCAGTTAAGATGTTCGTTAGACGGTTAGAGGTCACATGCATGTTCGCTAACGCTAACCATGTGATCTCCGATTCATAATATGTCTACCGGGCAGGCTCCAACGTACTGCTCGTGCAGATTTTTTTTTTTTTTTGAGAAAAGATTTTTTTAGAGGCATGAACTAAACCAACCATCTCTCAAGTAGGACATACCATGAACAAATACCCGATGAAATACTTAAATACTCTTTAAATATACTTATATACTCATTTATTTAATCAATACAATATATCTTAGACCGACACCACCAGAATGGAGAAAAAAAAATCTATTTCCTTTAAACCTGTCATATACTACATATATACTCTATAAGGTGAAAAAAACTGTTACAACAAACCACCCCCTTTCTTAAGGTAAAGACTTTATTTAGGCATGCCTACATTTCTCAACCTGCACGCACACCGCACACTCCTCCGCCATGGAATTCATTCAAGGCCCGGCGTGGTTTTGACGTTTTCCACCCAACTGCAAAGCCTGGCCCACCATTCAAACATTGGGACTAACACGGGCCTATCTTACTGGTAGAGAACAGCACCTTCCGGCCGTGAGCCGATCGACGGCCTCCGCGACGAACTCGTCGTAGGCCACGATGACCGGATCTGACGGGGTCCTCCGGGGTGCCGAAGTCGTGCGGAGCCGCCGACGCGATCGACGCGCCGGGCCGATGTAGGTCACCGGAACCGATGAGGATTCCTAATAGGTCACCGAAACCGATGACGATTCCATATAGAAAACTACTACCCATATATATGTATGTTCGCCTCAAAAAAAATATACGTATGTTATTACGATTGTAAAATCGGTGGAGAGCATCGATCGAGTTGCCGGTTGCCGCTGTCTCGATCGATCTCGCGCGCAACAACAACTCCGGCCGCAGCAGCCATGGACAACTTATTCGACCCCTGCGTGAAATTCATCGACGAAGAAGGCCAGACGGCGGCGGCAGCCTACGGCACCAGCAGCCGCGCGTGGCGCCGCAAGGAGCCGGGGACCTTGCCGCCACCGCCGGCTACTACCGCAAGATGCTGGACGGCGTCGAGCCTGTCCTTCCTGAGCAGCTGGCCCCCGCCCCCGCCGTGAACTCCTTTGGTGCTTCGTGTCTCTTGGCTGCCCAGGGACTTTACCGCCACGGGCTTCATAGCGAGCGCTCACGACAACCTCCTCGTGCTCTGCGTGGGCAGCTACCGTGACGACGGCGCCTATCGCGGCTACCGGCCCAACCGGCTGGGGTGTTACATGGTGCTCGACACCCGCGCCAAGTCGGTCACCATCGTCCCACCGCTGCTAGACGACTGGACCGCCATGGTCGAGCACTACCCCATCGGGATTTCCGGGGTCGCCGTCCTACGCACCGACGACGTGCACGACGACGGCGGCTACCTTCTCGCCGAGCTATACCGTCATACTGTTACTGATGGGTACATAGGGAGCTACCTCTCAACGAACACGGCCACCCTGTTCATGTGGTGCTCGCCCGGCTCCAGCTCCGGCTCCGGCGGCGGCACTGCCGAGCAGTGGATACGGAAGGAGGTGGTGCTCCCGCCGCTCCCGGGTCTTGATGAAGACGGATACTGCTTCAATTTCAATCCTGAGACCGTCTTCGCCGTCTCGAGCTCCTCCCTTTGCTGGGTAGACGTGTGGGCAGGGATCTTGGTCTGCAACAACATCAGCACGGACGCCGCCGCCGCCGCCGACGACGGCTTGGTGTTTACCTTCATCCCGTTGCCCAAGGGATGTGCCCCTGCATCTATTGGCAACAAGACGGAGTACCGTTCCGTGTGCTGCGTGGACTCGGAGACCATCAAGCTCCTGTGCATGGACGACGGCGGCGAGGAGGTGACGTTGGCGGTCACGACGTGGACTCTCAAGTCCCCGCTGTCACCGGACGGATGGAGGTGGGAGAAGGACGAGGACGCGTCGTGCTCGTCCCCGTGCGTCGCCGACCTCCTGGACGACGCTATTGATCCGGTGGTCTCCTCCAAGGACGGCGGCGGCGGCAATAAGCGCAGGCTGCTCCGGCGGGTCGCGCTCTGGCCCGTCGTTGGCAGGGCGCGACCTGGCGTCGTGCACGTCTGCGTACATGACCTTGAGTTCATGCGCAAGGAGAAGGAGTGGGAAGCCACGGGGATGCACCAGGTCAGCCTGGACGTGCCTCGTCGCAGGGTCACGTCTGTGTTCACGTTTCCTGCACGATCGTCGTCTCGTGGGGAAATGCTGATGGTTTGAGTACTGACTCGAACGACAATGTTGGGCACGTACTTGAATACTCAAGCAACGCTCACGCCGATGTTGTGCACTTTTGAATACCCAAGAGCACCTCTTCGATTAATTCAGCTATATTACACTCCAACACATGGCTTTGTTTGGATCATGTAACTATATCCACTTTCATCCACATGCGTTTGAGATGAGTACATGTGCATCTACTAAACTAGGGGATTCCCCGCGCGTTACTGCGGGAATTAAGAAAGAATACAATGATCATAAGAAAGAGTTTCATGTTACCATCTCTTCTCGACAGGGATATGAGTCTATTAGAGAGAGTAGAAATACCGGTGTATTGAGTATACACAACTATTTATTTGGGCAAAAGTGACAAGCTGTTTGAACTGAAGTATCTGAACCGAGTATAAACAAATAATTATCAACTGTTGCAAAGATGTCAACTTGCAGAGATGTAACTATCCAACTCCCCGCCTTTTACTCCACTGCTGCTGGCTATGTTCCGAGACCCATGAGTAAATCAAAAACAAAGAGGATTTCAAATGGCATAGATTCAATCAAACGAAATAATAATAACAGTGATATATTTCCAATGCAAACTGAACTTTGATGCTATGGTTTAGTCAGTGCTGTTAATGGGAGTCCATAGTAGCTGCAACATGTTAACAATTCAAATCACTGCAGCATGAAGAGTTTGGGTGGTCCACGACCCTGCCTCATTGAGTCCATGATGAAGCGAGGCGTCTCACCTCTTGTGTCAACCCTATGGTCCAACCTTGGATTTGAATGCCAATTGACACCTGCAAAAGAGGGAAAAAAATTATAGCTTTTACAAATGAGGTGAAACAACAGTTTTTTTTTTTCTAAAAAATAAGAAGTAGTGAAGTTGTGAAGGATAAGCAGCAGAAGATAAATGTGCATTTGATATTGAACCCACCCCGTTTGAAGCAACATACGCATAAGTCTCTCTCTATCTCCATTTCTTTTCGGACCGGAGAGTGTGGTAGGTTGGAGGTGGCGGTCAGAAATTGAATATTGAATTGAATGGTAGCTGAATGGAATTGTTCTCTTTGATTAAGGGAGGACGACAGGACATGAGGAATTTCTTCATTACCTACTGATTTCACAAACTAATCATCTATGGAGAACATGTTGTGTTAACAAATTTGATATATAACAGCACAATAAGACAATATGATTTCTACTTGTTGTGTCACGGTTTAACATGGATAGAATTCACAGTGCTTGAACTGAAAGCCAGCCAAATTGTTGCTGCTGCATGTACGAAGAGATGAGATGATAAATTTCATTCTAACCTTCAAAAAAAATTTTTTGCACAACAGCACAAATGCAGATATCTGTCTTTTTTTATCCCCCCTCAAGACTTCCTTGCAGAAGTCAAGATCTTCTCCCCATGCTTGAATCTGAAATGTGCATATCAAAAAAAAAATACATTTATTACTACGCTGAACCTCACCTTTTTCCTCCCTGGCTTCTCATGTGAAATGGGCGTAAGTCAAGACCAAGCCCTTGCTCGCTGTCCGGAGCTCAAGCCCGTGGTGCCCCTTCCGAGCCACACCCCGACCATGGTCGCCCGCCGCACGCCCGCAAGATCCAGCGGGCCGCAGCGCCTTTATTCCTGACAGGCGCCCGCCGCAGATTGTGCCGCCATAAGCGCCCCAGCCCCGGCCCGCAGGAGGCATCATGGGCGGTGCGACAGTTCCGCCTCATGTGGGGCCGCCACGCAAAAGTCGCCATGGCCGCCACTAAACGCCGCCGTGGGACGGTAGGAGATGTTTGACGCTGCCTTCACAAGTTCGAGGCGAGGCCATGGACGCCAAGATGAGGCCCTTGCACTCCCCACTACCAAGAAGAGTCCGACGGCCACCGGGCTTACGGGAGGACCCGGTCCTGCGGCCTCCGCTTGGGTGCATCGGCCAGTGGCGTCGGCGAGGAATCCCGCCGCAGCCGCCCTTCCGTCCATGGCCGGCATCCTCCCCTCGCGACGGCTCCCTCGGAAGGTCCCTTGTGGTTTTTGGTAATTGAGTGTCAACCTTAGGTGAACTAATATGTGTGGATCGAGATAATACAGGAGATTGGTTCATTGCGTGATGATGCAAATGAAGGAACTTATTGCATATGAAACATGACATGGAGTCATGTGACCGAGGTGGTGAAAGATCAAGACAAGGCTTGGCTTGATGGACCGGTTGCAAGTGTGAAGGGCAAGTCGAGGACTTGGCGCCCGACGGACAGACGAACGGTGAAGAGCAAGTGAGGTCAAGATCGATGGACCAAGAAGGTCATGTGATGATATGAAATGGATCATATCATTCTTGATTGTGTTGGTGCATGTGTTGCATCGGGCACTTGAAGATGGAGCGGAATGGAAATGCGCAAGGCAAAGGTATAACCTATAGGGCATTTCATTTCGCCGGGTCATTGGAGCTTAGAGAAGTTTATGACCGGGTTTTAGGATAGATGGTCGTACTATCAAGAGGGCAAACTTGTTTGCATATCGGTCATCTAGTGCCACTTGTGCGATCTAACTTTTATGATGTGTTAGGATCGAGTGGCGCCGAAAAGAGCTAACCCACCTTTTGAAATGATTGTGAAAATGCTAACACACTTGCACATGGTGATGTACACTTGGTGGTGTTGGCACATTTGCAAAGGCGGCGCTTTCGAGAAAATGTGGCGCTTATTTTCTATTGCGCCTGATGCATCATGGTGGTGAAAACATGCTATTCCTCGTGCTCAAGTTTGGTATACTTGATGGGTAGCATGTCGAAGCAAAGGCGTAGAAGTTTCGCAGGAAGCGGCCGAAGCGTCGGCCCCTTCGGCCACCGAGCGAGGAGGCTTGACCGACGCCGCCTCACCGGGCGTCGGGGCCGGTGCGCCTAGCGGAGCATGTTTCTACGGTGTGTGACGGCGGTCGGCCATCGACGCACCATCGAAGCATCCGTCTTGCTGACACGGACGATGCACCGGAAGCATGCCCCGTTTGTCACCAGGGGCCGCGGTGCCTCGCCGTTTGACCGGAAGCTCTGTTGAGGCCGGACCCGACCGGACCGGGCCCAGTGCGTCCCCCGGTCCTGGGCGTCCGGTCACCTCGCGCGAAAACACCCCAACGGCTCTATTTTGGCTTGTGGCTATAAATAGATGGGGTGGCCGGCTTTGGTCGGTGGTCGAGCACATTCTAGCCTTGGTGGCTTGTATTGTGGTGCTTTGAGAGCCCTCCCACTCACATATGCTTGATATCGTTCATCCGATTGAGTGAGAGATCGAGTTCTAGTGCATTGCGTTGAGAGATCGCATTGTGGCACTAGGTGATCGTGTAGCAAGCCGGTGTGCTTGTTTCTCTTGAGGTTGCCACCTCCTAGACGGCTCGGTGGCAAGAGACTTCGTGGAAGCACGCTAAGGAAGCTTGTGCGGTGCTCAAGAAGAGATTGTGAGAGGTTCGTGCTCACCTCGCTGGGATCGTGGAAGAGCAACTCTAGTGGAGCGTGTCATTGAGCTACCACACTTTGTGTGTGGGTTCACACGGTACCCTCCTCCGTGGATTGGCTAGAGGACTCTCACACTATGTGAGGGACTCGATCGAGCTCCCCACCGTGGGATTTGGCACCGGCCATTAAGCTTGAGAATCATCATCGGGTGATTCGCCAAACCGTGGAACCACTAAAGTGTTGGTCGACACAACGAGGAGTAGGGGAAGTTGGCAAGCTTCACCGAGACCTCGGTAAAAATCACCCTGTCATCTTGTGTCCACACTTCGTGGTGGTTTGCAATCTCTTCATCACAAGCATTGTTCTTCTTTCTTATATATATTGTGCTTGTGTAGTTGTAGCTATCTAGCTTGTGTAGCTTGTTTAATTACTTTGCTTAGCTTGTGTAGCTAGGTATTTTGAGCCTTTGGGTTAGGCGTGTGTTGCCTTATCCATTGTGCATCTAGTGAGCTTAGGGCTTTGTGCTTGCGCTTACTAGAATTGTGTAGGAGCTCTCCTGTGCTTGAAGTACTAGTGCTTAGGTTTGTGTGACCTTGCATTAGAATTGATTAGGAGCTCAAGCTAGGGCTTGTCACCTCACTCTTCTTGTGTAGGATCTTTGTGAGGTGATCTAGAGTCTTAGTAAGAGGGTGAAGTCTTGGCTAGACCGAGCAAGTTTAATTCCGCATTTGTTTCTAAGTTAGCGGTACGATTAGTTTTTAAAAGGGACTATTCATCCCCTCTAGTCCCAATCTCGACCCTTCACTCCCACGACGGACGGAGCCATGCCCGGCTTCCTCCCCTTGACGGACGGGCGCCGCGAACGCGCCGGAGGTCCCGCGATATCACGCATCGCGCCGCGCGGATCCCGCCGACGGTGCCTTAACGCTGGGGTAAACCACGGGCGAGCTCAAGGCTGGTCGCAGAAGCTGCCGCACTTGCTTGCCGGGCGGCGAGGGAGTTGCGCTGCTGAGCTGCCGCAATGGAATGGCGAGTGGGTGACTTGTGTGTATTTATGGCATCATCGCTTCCTATATGATCCCGGGTCGTAATCCAAGCGGCGGGAGAGCGAGCGGAGGGATGCAGCGGACATGCGTTTCCAATGGGCGGCGCGAACGCCAAACCGGGAATCCGGAGGGACGGAGAAACGAAGAGATGGATGTGCAGCGCAAACGGACGGAGAAGTTGGAGGGACGCCAGCTGCGGGCAAGGATCACGGTTTTTTTTTTTTCCCGAAGGAGGGACGCCACGTGGCTGCCTATGTGGATGCTCGCATATATGCAGAGAACTCCCGTAGTGGGGGTTTGCTACTAAGAAGATATAGAAAAAGACCTGATCGGAACTAACACTTGACAATTACATGGCTAAATGCGTGTGTTTTTTCTTCTTCTACTTCTTCGCTTTGTGTGTCTCCGTTTTTTTTATGATTGGAAGTTCACCCGCCTTTCTTTTAAGAAGAGTGGCAAAGAAAAAAGGGCGGATAACCGTCCCTCCGCTCCAAATTATAATTTATTTTTTTCGCTTTTCTAGATATATTGCTTTTTGTTATATATCTAGTTACACTATGTCTAGATACATAGTAAAATAAATATATCTAGAAAAGCCAAAATGACTTATAATTTAGAACAAAGAAAGTATAAAAGAGTCACAAAGATATCAGATGATGTCGGCAAGGAGCCAACATCACAGCCTGCGACTGACCTAACTACCCAATTCCTTCTCAATATCACATTGGGTAATATATATATTTTTTGGGTTGCCTCTTATCTAGGTACAGATGTAGCATCTGCTCATACACACGCACACTCACACTACACACGCAGACTACACATCATCCATGTACAATCGGACCTACAACCACACACACGATATGAAGTTCGCGTCCTTCTTGAGATCACCTAATCTATTGATTCCCGTGAGGCGGCGCAGGTGTGTTGCATTCCCTTTGAAGGTTCCACGCGAAAGCAAACACTTGGAAAACAATCCGAAAGTGAAGATCGGGGGCATGCCCCGGTGAGGCACGCAAATTCGTCCCAGCTGGGAATCAAACCTACGAGCGGTCGCTCCCACACTGGATCGAACTCAACCGAGCTATGCTCGGTCCTCACATTGGGATAACAGTCAAGACGCTCGGCACGGGCCTCGCAGCTAGGCACGACCCGCAAGGGCATGGGCTTGTTGGCTTGGCGTGCCGCCGGGCTAAGTGCCTCCACAAGCATCGGACTCGCCGGGCGGCCCAGCCGGGCCCGATAAGGACCCATCTAGCGGTCGGGCCGCCCGTAGCCCATGTCGGGCCGTGGCTCGGGGAGCCGCTGCGGCCGTGTCGAAGAGGAGCGCCACGGCCCGGCCGGACGCCATGGAGGAGGCCACCGTGGGCGCTGCCGATGGAGGCGATAGAGACGTTGCTTTTGCCAAGTCGACACCATCCTTGCCCATGAGCACGCCAAGTGTGTCGCTCTGCGATCGAGTCCTCCCGCTGCAACCGCTATGCGCGCGCCATCTGCCGCGCTATCCCTCAAGCTCAACGCTGAAGCGAGGCACCGCCTCCTCGTCCCAGCAAGCTCATCTTGGGCCA
>JADLZK010004613.1:0-80817 GCA_015847255.1 Hyparrhenia diplandra | reverse complement strand
ATCATAAGCGTTTTGACCTTTGAAAGAACTAGGTGCAATTGGATATAATCAGTGAATTATCACTTCAAATATTGAATGGGTTCAGAAAATAAAAGAAAAATATGGGATTATAAAGCAGCTACAATATCCACTTCTAAAATTGGTTGAGTCTGTTGGAATACTTTGATTTCCTAGTGATTTAGTTATTTATTATTGCTCGGCACCTCGGTTGCCATGTTTGGTAGCTCGTTAGTAGTTATACTATTGCAAATGACCTTTGAGCTGTTAATTTCTTGGCTCTAATAGTGAAAAAACGTTGATGCTGATATTATGCAGGAGTGGATTTGATTAGTGGTGTCACATGTGATGCTCCATATGAATGGTCGGACAAGACCGATTCAGAATGGGAGTTCAAGAGGGATCAGTCAAGTGAAACTTTTCATGTCAGTGTTGACACTCTTTCTTACACATCCAAAATAAATACTGTACCTGATATTCGTTTCATTTCTTCTATAGGTGGTTGCCTATGACTTTGGTATCAAGCATAATATTTTGAGGCGATTGACATCATATGGGTGCAAAATAACAGTTGTTCCAGCAAATTGGGCCCTCGCTTCCAGAGGCACATCCTCAATTTCTGAAGCCTGATGGTGTTCTTTTGTGCAATGGTCAACCGCGGATGAGACTCCAGCCGCAGTTCCATATGCTGTGAAGACAGTGCGTGGCAAATAATCGGAAGGCTCCTGTTTCATCTCCGGGCTGGCTGGGCCACCACACTGATTGGGCAGGCTCTTGTAGGGAAGAGACATGAAATGAAATTTGGTCATCATGGCGGAATCACGTGTCTGTAGATCTCCGCAGGTGGACGGTAGACATAAGTGCACAGGTTTGTTACTACCTCTTACTTTCTTTTACGCTGTGGTGAGTCATGTCTGTTAAAAATACCAACCTAGGAGGAACTAGTGTCTTTGAAATTAAGAAAGAAACTAGTGCCCAGATTGGTGCAGATTTAGACTTTGATGAGTTCTTGAATTTGTGCAAGCCCCGAGCACACACACACGCACTCCACAATCGAACTGAGTTGCCAGCTCAGTCATCATTCAGCTGAGGAGTCGTCCTTTGCCATCATTAGTTTATGTTAATCTTCATCGCAAATGACACCACCGCTCTACTCATTGCATTTCATATACGTCGAAAGTGGTGCCGCATGCTTTTTCATCTGTTCCTTCAATAAATCTGAGTTTCTCTGAGCCTTCAGAGAGAATTTTACAATTTTATGTTTTTAGGCAATCATGCTAGTACAAACTCAGTAATACTAGTATAGCTCCGCTAGAGTAAGAGTAAATATGACACGTCAGTCGAGGTGATATAAATCAGTGGTTGAAACTCGTGAGCGTTCACCAGTAAAATGATTATGTTTTACCTCCTAATTATGGTAGTATCCATGCTGTTACTTTTCTCTCTTAATCCCACTATTACTGAGAATCTGAAATCACTACATTCTTCATACTTGAAAGCGTGATGCTTCCAGCTCAGGGCTTTGTAATCTAGAAGGCGTCCTAAAAGCATGATTCATTTCTGTAGAACCATACACATACGCCAGTGGACCCAGAGTCATCTAGATATGGAGCAAAGTAACTCACGTCAATCTCAGCGATAATAGCTTCTGCTGGCCTTCTCAGTACTCTAAGGTGGAAAGCTTATGTCTCTCCAGTACCATCCTGAGTCGTCCCCAGGTCCGTATGGATCTTCGACACAGGTACATTTCTTATGGTAATCTTGTGTAGATCCACCATGGTGTAGAGACTTGCTACTCATCTTAATGCAAGTTTTAGCTAGAGCGTCTTCTCGATTCATCTGTGTTTTACAGCTTTCGTGAGTTTATAGAGCTCAATGAAGAGCAACAGATTGTGAGGGAGGTTAGTACTTGAGATGAAAAGGTCAATAATTAGTACAGGTGCTCTCTCTCGCACCAAGCTCTAAAAGAATCCTGTTGCATCTGTCGAGCTCTTTTGGATGTTCATGTGCTTGAATTTTACGTTCGAGAGGATATGAGATGCTCCTGCCCGATATACCGTGAAAAATGACCCGTTGAATTCTCGTGAGAGATGCATGTTATCGACCTGTATACGGCGCGGTACACTCGAATATACCGGGCGAATTTCTTGATCGGCAAGTAAAGTGGTCGCAGCCGAGGCACAGTAGACTACCAGGAGATAAAGGATGGCCATGAAGGGCTGAGTCAGTGGATACTTTTGTTGTTTCCAGGCTAATCAGATGTGCACTGGCGTTGTTATCAGCTTTTTATGTCCTGGATGGAAAATCGCAGCTTTGGTATGGTGACAAGTTAGCGCGTAGATCTTTCTCGATGTGCATCTGATCTGGAAACTTTCTCGTTTATCCTTAGGGCACTTGCAGATGCTCTGTCTGACCAGATTGACGCGTGACGAGGAGGAGGAAAATGGAAGGTTTGGATTATTTGTGCTTCTGATTACCGTAAGTGCTTTAGGCAATGTTGTCGAAGTCACAAGATCTCTGAGTAGTACGACAAGACCTGAGAATGTGCTCCCTTTCTGCAATTTTGCTAGATGTTTCGGTCAGAGGTTGTAAAGAGCAACATCACCATCTCAGGTGCCAGATAGCGCAGTGCGCGAAGATCTGCCTCTCGTTTGTTTGTGAGCTTTGGGAGGTGTGACCAGACGTAGCAAGTTTTACCTGTATCAGACAAAGTCAGAGCACCGAATAATTGCGCTCCGCACGGCTTTTCAACCTCGTGTTTCCAGTGTCCCTGCTTCAAGAGAAGGCAAATGCACTATAGGTCGCAGAGACTGATTCTCATTCTACGACTCCACCTTCAGCCTGTACTCCTCCGTCGCCGCCTCCGACTATATCGGTTTTGTTGTACATAGCAGGTTTTGTACGTACTCACTCAAACTCCGTTTAATATAGTTCGTTTGACATCAACCGGAGATTTAACCACTGTCTTATTCATACACTGAAAATAGTCAAATTTTAATAGATTCGTTAAAGGCAGATTTTGTTGTTAATAAGCATGGGAAGATGTGATATTTTCCGCCTAAAAGTTTTGAATAAGGCCAGTGAGTTTAAAAGTAGGGTTTGAAAAAGTCCCAAACGTATCCATACTAGAAACTGAGCTAGTACTAACCAAAAGCTCATACAGATTAATTTTTAATTCAATTTTCTGAGCATTTAATTTAAAATTTAATTGTACATACATCGGCCTCGGGCTCAGCCACGTCCCATGTCCATGTCCATCCCGGCCCTAGGTCGGCACTAACGTCAGAAGCATCCTCCCTCCGCCCACACCGCCGTGCTCAAAATCGGGCCTTGCCAGCGCCGCCGAACTCGCCAGAGAGTCCAGCGCCGACGAAGCACCCACGTGAAGACACCACCGAGTCGGAGGAACTCTCTCCCTCTGCTGCCGCTCGTGGTCGTTGTCGTCGTCATCGCTGCCTTTCCATCGTGATATTTCTCTTGTTCTGGACCGGCCTTCACCCCCTGCCTTTCCATCCCCGTTCACCCCGCGTGATCTCCCTCGTGCGGCAAGGCGTGCGCGTCCGCTCCATCGTGCGGCAAAGCAACAGCCGCCGTCGGCCTAATCCAGGTGCCCAGGTTGTTTTCGTCGGTCCTTCGCCCGGTCTTCTCGCTTGCCGGCGACTGAGCACCCACTAGGTATCCGCACCCTCCTTCTCCAATTCATGCTCTTCTCCCATTCATGCTAGTGCGAAACCGATCACCTGAATCCCACCTGAATTCTAACTTAAGCTTCTTAGCTATTTGGTATTCGGATCTGATCTAATTTACATGGAGTATTTGTTTGCAAAAATTACTGGGCACTCACGTCCTTTACTGGGTCACCTCTTGTTCTTCGTTAGAGCTCACATCAATGTTCTGCACTTAATAGCTACTGGCCGTTCTCCCTGCATTGTAGAATTTATGCTAAAAGTAAACATCAAGTACAGAGTTTGCATGATGGAAGTCTATGGTACAAAAAGTTAGAGAAAGGAAAAGTGAAAGCAACAGTGAAAAAGGGTCTAGGAAGTAGGATGTACTCAATATAATTGGATTCAGCAGTTAGGTGACCAGACACTGACCTTGAAAGCCAATCAGTCTATGTTTGAGCCTCTTAGGGAACCCCTGAATTTCCATAGCTCTATTATATCTTTGATTTTCTGTTCCATCTGTTGTGCAGACTACAATTGCATCTTGAAGAAAATAATGGACCAACATGATTCCATGGCTGACTCACCAAGGAGGCGGCATAACCTTCTCGCGTGACAAGGTCCTAACTGGTGAAAAGGAAGGACTCAAATCGCTATGAGATTGTCCAGCCCACGATCCTCTATCTTTTTGAGAAAAGGCTTCTAGTTGTGATCCGTGCTCGCCAGCTCTTGGCGCAGCACAATGACGGGACAATATTTGTGTTGGTGTTGCGGCCCCTCTGGTGCTGGGAAGACGGTGTTTACTGAGAAGGTGGTCAATTTCATGCCTGATGTTGCTGCTGATATCAATGGACAAACTATAATGATGCAACTCGCATAGTTGATGGCAATTTTGATGGTAGTCCTAATCACAAAGCTCTTTGCATATTGTCTCATTATTTATTTAATCTGTATATCTTGAGCTGTGTGCTCTTGAGATAGTTATGTTCATGTATATCTTGAGCTGTGTGCTCTTACACATTTAGTCATTTGGAAAGTACATACCACTGCATTGATATTGGCATGATTATTATCTTAGATCTAAAATGTGTGGACGCCATGTTAGTATCAGAGTGCTCTATGTACAAGCTGCATTCTCTAAAGGTGATAATGTTTCCTACCAGAGAAATTGATATGTTGACCTCTTAAAAACTTGCTCAGATCCACGCCTGACAGACTATGACACACTGCTGGAAAATATTCATGGTCTGAAGGAAGGAAGGTCAGTTCAGGTTCCAAATATATGATTAAGTCGAGCTGCCGGACCGGCTATAGGTAAATAATAATCACTGCTACCTTTCAATATTACAAGCCAAAGTCCATATTTCATCATTCATTTACCATAATTTCTTGGTGGAAACAGAACAGTTGATGTCCCTAG
This sequence comes from Hyparrhenia diplandra, assembly GCA_015847255.1. Classification (NCBI taxonomy): domain Eukaryota; kingdom Viridiplantae; phylum Streptophyta; class Magnoliopsida; order Poales; family Poaceae; genus Hyparrhenia; species Hyparrhenia diplandra. The sequence continues at coordinate 75,735 of JADLZK010004613.1, read as the reverse complement.
CTCGAATTGTTATCATTGAAGGTATTTATGCACTGAGTGAGGAGTCACGGTCTGTGATGGACTTGCGTGTTTCTGTCACTGGTAGGTGTCCATTTTGACCTAGTGAAGAGGGTTTTTAAGGGATATACAGCGAGCTGGGCCAGGAGCCTGAAGAAATAATTCATCAGATCTCTGAAAGCGGTAGGTTGAATCAACTTGGCTATGCATTTTATGGGCAATCTTGTGGTTCATGTTAACATGTGAGATACCTTTTATTGTAGTTGGTGTGGCTTTAATGAAAAGATGACATTTTCAGGTTTATCAATGTACAAGGCTTTCATCGAACCAGATTTGGAGACCAGACATATTAAAATCATCAACAAGTTCAACCCATTCTCAGGGTTCCAAAACCTATGTACATTCTAAAAGGTAGGCATCTCGAGAAAGTGTGAGAACTGTGGCACAATGACATAGTTTCAACAACAAAGCGCCGAGAAAATTGTTGAATTGTGCACCGCCTGCAGTCACCAGGTCTCTAGCACCTAGAGAAAAATCAAGGCTGTGCTTGGTGATGATCATCACGGAAAGCAACGAAGAAACTTATGATATATATCTACTTCCACCTGGTGAAGATCCAGAAGCCTGCCAATCTTACTTGAGAATCGCGAAATAGGGAAGGGAAATATAATCTAATGTTTGAGGTATATCCGTTTATGTTTTTCCGATCTTACCAATGGAATCCCAGTTTAATGCTTCTCTCTCTTATGAATGGAACTTCAGTTTTATGTTTGTTAGCTACGAATTATACTTTTTGAGTGATATTGTTAGTTGATAATTTTCTGATACTAGTACTGTATAAGGTTCTTTGGATTAAGTCCACTCCTTAGCTGCCATTTAATTTTTATTCCAGTACCATATTTCCCATGGAATCTTTGCTAGAACATGAAAAAAACTAATTCAGTTCAATTTTTCATTGCAGTCAGATCTCTAAAATTTTACTTCTCTTTTTATATTTTCTAGATGTGATTAATTTAACACATTTGATCAGTCTCCCATTGAGTCACGTTAGATTTACCTGTATTTGTTTCTATCAGCCATGGCTACATGCAATAAACAAACCCTTGGTGCCAGCCCTGGTGTTCACTAACTCTCTTATGTTATTTTGTGCTCGAAGGAATGGGTGACCGACAATCCTTTTTATCATATCACCAAGGATCACTTTTGAAGTCAGTGTCGTCTTCTTGGTGGTTTTGATGGCATTGGGGATATACTATAGCAGCTATACTGAAGAGAAGCAGTGTGTGTTTTTCTGATGGCAAGGCAACTGTTAAAATTGATTGGCTGGAACAACTTAACGAGACAGTATATACAAGTGAGCATAATCTTTGTTGTCTGGTTGATGTAGTTTCTCTCAATGTCAGTTGTTGTCTCCTTGAATACTATTTATTTCATTTTATGACCTTGCTTCTTTCTTTTAGGTGCAAGGAAGAGATCGGCTTTATGTTAAAATCTGTGGCCCGGATCAGTTAGGTTTGGATGGTTCTTATATACCACGTACATATATTGAACAAATTCAGCTGGAGAAATTGATTAATGATGTTATGGTATGTATATTTTTGTTAGTTAACACATTTCTTCTAGTTGTTTCGCTTAGTTCATTGGTTGGATCTGGCTGCTATGTAGCGTTGCCAGAAGATTTGAAGACAAAGCTCAGCATCGATGATGAGCTGGTCTCAGAATCAAAGGAAGCCTTTTTCGTGTTTCTGCTGATAGGAGGAACAAACATGAAGAGGTTTTTCATAATAACATCCTTGTTTAAAAGTTTGAACTTTTGAAACTTTGGAACCTGAATGAAGTTAGCTGACTTTCTTATCATGTTGTCCAGTGGCCTATCTCAATCATATTCAAGCGCATGGAGACAAAAATATTGTGAAATTGAGGTAAACTAACAGAAACCAACAGGAGGTTTGGTTCAGGGCGAGCCATTGAATCACCTGCTATCAACCAGGTGACTTTTTGTGAAGAATTATCACTCACATGGCGGTTGAAAGCCTCAACGAAAATATATGTTATCAGCTGACTTGTAAATGTTCTTGTTTCCATTACTATTTCGTAGGGTGCAATTACCCAGCTTTCAGAACAGATATCAACATTGAACGAAAAGGATGGATGAGTTTACCTCTCGAGTTGAAGAACTCAAATTCAAAATTTCACGGTGAAGAAACATTTGCCCAGTCAGCAGAACTTAGCTCTTCCAAATGATGCCTGCAATGGTTCCACGCCTACAAATCTCTTTGTTTCTCAGTTAGGCAATGGTACTTTGATACCTCATTCTTCATCGTCAAACCAACTTGCAAAGGATTCCCGATGATAGAAGAGGTCTCCTCTCTCTCTCTCTCTCTCTCTCTCTCTCTCTCTGTCTCTATCTCTACCTTTTTGTAGCTTGTTGGAATTAGATGTAGGAAGTATTGTCATTGTTCAAACATTAGTTTACCAAACATTTTTAAAAATTCAGTGTGATTTTCAGACCTCAAACAGATTCTAACAGTTTTTGATAAAAGTAGCAAAGGATCAGGGTTTGTCATTAGTGTCCTCAAATTAAGTGGACAAGTGGGTCATAAAATTCAATCCTGTTCTAGTTTATCTGGTCTGAAATAAGTAAAAAGAAAAGTAAATGAAATCCAGTTACATTTCCAGTACAGGTAGTGTCACAATATTGTTAACAATGACAAAAACTATGTAACTATACATCTATGGATGTGGAATCATATCTAGATTGCCAAATACACATTGTGTGAGAACAATGATTATTGGATGGTTTCATCATAATATAGTTTGATGTGATATTAGTTTTTCATGAACATACTAACAAAATCAATGAAACTAAATATCATCTAGTGTCAGCAACTAGTATAAAATTATATCAAACTTGTATGCACCTTCTTCAACATTCAGCTGTATTTCAGGTAAACAATCCCATACCGTCTTTCCAACAAATCAAAAAGAAACGTGGCATAAAATATTCATGTGGCAGTGGTTCTTAATGACAAGACTTGAAGCTGCCAATGTCATATGATTTTTCTTCTTCATAGATATGCATTGTGCAAAAGCCTACGAGTGAATGAAACATTGCACAAATTTTTCTGGTATATGCAAGTTGTTTGGTTATTCAGTATGTTGTGATATTTAGTATTTATTCTAAACCTCACCATAAAAATATGAGTGTTCAGTTGTGCCCATCTTAATAAATAAACATGAGGGCTGGTTTGTGCCTATCTTAATGTAACACATTCTTTTGTACATATATTGACTTGACATTTCATATTTGATGTTTTGTTTCCTCGCAGATCATGAACATATCAAAGAGGTCAGCGCCAGGTTATACACCAGCTCGACAATCTGACCAACCTGCTTCATGAGCATCTGGTCTTAACAGCGCCAAGCAAAATACCACCAGCAGGAACCGGGTGCTGGATATTGACACGGTCATATGTCCACTTATTTGCCTGACTGTTGGCAGTATTGGGTACTTCATGTTTTAAAGGTATGAGGGGCTGACCGAGTGAGTCGGCCCAAACATGTAGCTCTGAGGGCTCACCATCTAGTTTTGGCGGAACTGGAGGAAGCAACCGCCACAACTCAACTGATCTGCAATACCCCCATAGTCCAGAGTTCATACTGATGCTGTCTCTCCTGCAAGCTAAAGGAAGACAGTTCTCAACCGTTTTACATCAGGAAGACCATATCTAACAGCTTACAAAAGTCTTTAAGTCAGATAAACTCATATACCAGCACATGCAACAAAGCCTTATCTTTTTAGGGATTATTATTACTCCCCAAACGCAGAAAAATGGTGTGCATTCTGTAACGGGTACTGGCAGTCCCCAGTGCCAATAAATTTTTCGGAGATTTATAGTAATCCTCAGAAAAATGTCGAAGAAATTATGAGAGATTGACAAGTTTAACTGGAATATCGTCATTGTCTGTCTTGTGATTTCTGCCTTGAGTGCGAGCACTGTCTCCAGTTTCGCCTGGTTGCAGATCTTATGCTGCCATCTGGATTCACGATTCAACGTAATTATTCAACATCACTAACTATTAGCTAGCTAATTTTTGAACTTTTAAATTACCTTTAGTGCATCTAAATAGGGAGAGCTAATAAGTGGGTTAGTTTTTTATAGTCTTGAGTCTTCAGTTAGCTGTTGGACAGCTATCTAACCAACCATAGCTAATTTTAATTTTAATAATTTTAGCATTATTATCTAGGAAGGGGCTGCTTGGATCCTGCGGCCCAGCAAGTACTTCTATAGATTTTCGCAGTGTGCAGTTTCTTTCTGGCACTACGGATCACGTATGTTTTTCTTGTCGTGGCGCAATGTAGTTCTGGTATATCTGAATACGTAGTCTGATGTTTTTAGACATTTAGCACTCTGATTTGGAATGAGAAAGATAGTGTGTATGTTTAGTCGTGAGAATCAAAAGCGGATGAATCTAATAGCGTTGTTAGTTTATCAGTCTATAGAAACTAACTACCTAAGCGGAACTAGTGATTTTATTATTATGCCAATCACTAGTCTAGTTCATCCAAAAAGGGTCTACTTCTTTATCTTTACTAACTAAAGTATGAAAACTATACCTGTTTTTCGTGCGGTACGAATCACCGTCGCCTCGCCCGTTCGGCCCTCCGTGCGATCGGTCTACAAGGAAACCATGCACTCTCTTCCCTCCGTAAAATGCTCTCCCTCTCACACAAAGGATACCGGGTGACAAAAGGGAAGCCATCCAATCATCCACCCGTCCACGCCGCGGCACATCTCTTCGCCCGCGTGCTCGGCTACTGCTGCTTCTGCTCCCCGAGTAGCACGCCGCCACACCGCCCGCTCGCCTGCCCACCACGCCGCGCGTCTATACGCTGGAGTGACCAACATGCGGGCGAGGACGCGCCGGCACCACCGGGCAGGCGACATCCTGGCCCGCCCGCCGGCCACCAGGGGAGGGCGACGCGCGCCAGGCCACCGCGGCCACCAGGTCACTAGGCGATGGGGCGCCTCCTCCTCCTCAGATCCAACACCGATGCGAGAAGGGAACTGGGGCTAAGAAGAAAACCGGCGGCGGTGCGTGGGAGCCCTGTGGTGTGCGGCGCGCGGGATGAGGAAGCATGTGGTGTGGGCTCGGGGCGCGGCGGCCCGCCATCCCCGCCGCCGCCACGGTCGCCATCCTCGCCGGTGCGGCCGACATCCTGGCGAGGCGCGGCCGCATACGTCCGGGCTGCGCGAGCGTCCACTGCTATGCAGCCATCCAGAACAGCGCGTCCCCGCACTCGCCGCGGTCATTGCGGCTGGATCGGCTGACTAGAGCGTTCTAGATCGAGGTACGTCCACGTGACTCACGTAGATCCTAGAACCGTCCGCCACAGGTGTGCAGTTGATCTCTCATGGACGTCAATCTTTTCGATTTTCATTCATGCATTTTTGCTTCTTCCATAGAAATAATATTCTTGGACGGATATGGAGCCTGACTGGATTGTGCGGAATAGATTGGGAGCGGCGCATAAACACTAGAGAGTCACTGTGAAATTTCTGGTAAAAAGGTTCCTTGAGTTCCATTACCATCTTGATTCATATAGTTGTAAAAATTCATTTTCTTAATGATTGTAAGACCCCGGACATCTTCTAAAATTCCACATCAACTGTCATTCGTGATCAAAAGAGTAAACCGGAAACTTTCTGAATTTTTGCAGGTTGGCGGGACTAATGCTTGTTCTAAATGAGCTCATTCATAAGGTTGAAATAAATTTCAAGATACACTTGTATATATTTCAGGTCATGATTCTAGGCTTTACAAAAATATTCTTTTTGTATGCATATTTTAATTCAAGAAAAATAGTATTTTATTCTTCCATTGCATATGAAATATTGAGATCATTCATTTTAGGTCATGATTCAAAGCTTTACAAAAATTTTTATACGACTTTTGGTATGCATATTTTAATGCACAAAAACAGTAGTTTAGGTTATTCTACTATTACACTTTTGAAACTTCTTGTGATTGTCCATTTTACAGATACATTTGTCTAGGTTTATCAGAAACATTTTAGCTAGCGGACAAGGTATAGAAGATACTTACAGGTTTTGTCTGAACTCTGAAACATTTCCTTTGTGATCATTTGCTTTCTGCGATCTCTTGGTGCAGGACACATCAAGATGTTCTCAATGGAACGCTGCCCTCATACGAGGAAGAGCGAGAGCAGTCTGGCGAGAGTTACATAGGTTCAATCCATGGCAGTGGGCTTCAGGTTCTTGCTTTGTGGCTACTCAAATTCTCATATTAAAAATGCTATATGGATCCCTACACCAAGACATGATGTCTTTCATTAGATTTAAAGTCAATTTCACTAAAAAGATTGATATTATTTTTACATTCAGCAAGCAATGCTGGTGAGTTCAGCTTTCTTCCTTTTAGGTCATTTATTAGGGGTAGCCAGTAAGGAGGTAGATGTTTTTAGTTTTGATGTGTTTTTCCTATTTTGGTAAAGGCTGCCCTCTTGCTTGATGCTTTCATTCTCAAGACATTGTTAGTGAAAAGCTTCAAAAGCTACCTGAAGAACTTGGTGTGGGCTTTCCCATCCTCTTGATTGCTATTGGATGATTTTCAGTCTGGACCAAATTCTAAATTTCAGTTCTAAACGTGACCAGGATTATTGTTTTGCAATTCTTCAGGTGGCATGCTGTACTGACGCATTGGCTTTTCTTACTTCAACTTTAATTTCAGTTCTAAAGAGTCTAGGCCACCATCTGTTGGTATTTCTAGCTTCATTTTCACTCTAATTTTTTTCAGGAAATTTTACTATGCAACTTACAATTGGTTGCAAGTTTCTAATTTGAGGATGACCATATACAAGGTTGTTTTACTGTTCTCAATTTGGGCTACAAGAATATGTGTTCTCAAAATATTCCTCTTGGCTGATAACAAGTGCCGCTTTTATGCAGCTTACAATTGGTTTGCAAGGTTCAGAACTGTTCTCAGTTTGGTTATTTACACATGTCCCCACTCGGTTAGAAACCCCAAAGACTTATATTGTTCCTTTTTGAAATTTTCAAATCATGTCGTGAACTAGATTTTGATGCATGCCATAAAATTGACTGCATAGTTGATTTACAATATATTAGAATCAAGAAATTGTTGGGGAGTTTACATATTTCTTACCTGGGTTCACTGGATAATGTACTCTTAGCTATCAGTTTTCCTTATACCATGTTTTGACTACAGATGAGGGTACGAACTTGTGTTCAATTCAAGGAAACTATTCATTTTTATCTATCATATTTTTAGATAATGTTATGTGTCAGATTTACAGAGATTTTTTATTATTTAGAGGAAACAGAAAAGAAGTTTGGAGCAAAGTTTTCTGGTGAACACTTATTAATTAGAGAACTAATAGTACGATGTTGGGGTGGATACAAAAGATCGAGGGGTAAACAATGTATTTCCTGTTGTATGCTTGCCTCTGTACTCTACTGTTCCTCAGATCGATTTCATTCTGAGGCCACTGACTACATGCTGAATCTTCAGCAAAAATAAACTGTAGCATTTTATTTACATTGTGATCTCACATTGTGCAATGTCTTTCTGAGCTCATGCAATTATATTTTTAACTAAATTGCTTTTATTGCACTATTATCTTGTTACCTATTCTGAACCACAATATGTTGATCTAGGCAATGCCCATCTACCTCTATGTAGGTTGGCAGGGGAACGAGTGGTGCTGGACTTCTTATTTGACCCTCTCTCCAGCTTCATATTTTACCTATTCTCTAATGCTATTATTGTTCTACTTTCTATAGTTCTAATGACTGTCAAGATTTGTCTAAAAATATGAAGATTTGACATGGTCATATTGTAACAAGAAATGGTCCTGCTGGATTTAGATGTTAGGGTTATAAGCCAAGGGTGCAATTTAGCTCACTAAACGAGCTTTGTCATCCCAGCGTTATCAACCCGTCCGTTTAGGTACATTTTAGTGATCTTGACCATCATCAAGTTGCTTCCCTTGCTAGCTGTTTTTGTACCTTGTGATAAATCAAGTACTCTCTGTACACTAAGCTCCCTTTTCCATCTTGATAAAATCTCTCTACAATGGGGGCTCCCCTTCTCTCTTTAATGTTACAAAAAGTGATTAGCGAGACATGGCCAAGTGATTCAGCGAGGTTGAAGTGTGCAGTTGCTCCAAGTAGCTTTGCTTTTACTATCAGCGATTGGATAGGAGTCGTTTTAAGATTAAAGAGGTTCTACTAATCAAGGCATCAAGTAATTGTTTTTGGACGAACAAATTTGATCACTCAGGCTTAGGCTTAGGTTTCATTTGCTTCCATAGAGACAAACAATTGCAAGGTAAGGATATCGCGATCTATACGTGTTTTTCTGATTAAACTTGTGCCCCGTAATAATTGCTTTTACTATGCAACAGTGGATGGCAATCTGTTTTGAGATTAAAGAGGTTCACAATCAAGGCTTCGACAGTGGTGCAGATCATCTTGGCGGGGAGCAATTTTTGTTGCACTCAACGTCAGCCTTAGATTTCAGTTACTTTCATATAGAATAAACAATAATTTTAAGGTAAAGGGAAAAAAAAAATCCTGTGATCTATTGTGTTTTTCCTGATTAATTGCCCCATAATAAGACTTTGTAAACCTAATAAGATGAAATGCAAATAAGTATTCTGTTGGTGAGAACTTGTACTATAGTATGACCAACATGAAATTCAGTGTATACAATTGAGATAGCTTATTTGATACTGAACATGCTCTTCTATTGCTTACAGTTTTTCATTAATTAACTTAGCAATCTCCTTTGACACAAAACTCACTTTAGCGAATTTGATGAGAACATTGAGCAAGTCAGAGGGAGCCATTAATACTCTATGTGATGTCAATAAATTTAACTGTTGCTATTTGGCAGCTGTGGTCCGCCAAGAAGGTGATCGACAATACCGGGTGGTGACACCAATTCGTTGGAGACTCGAAGTGACCTTTATACATGGTGGAATGCAAGGGAAGTGCCACCCGTCGGCACTGATGAGGATAAAAGCTAAACACAACTAAACACTCTTTCTGAATGAATTGGTGAACACTTTTTGCTGATCTGTGCATTTTCAAATGAACTGAAGGCTCGTCAATAGTGTGGTTGTACGCTGTGTGTGTATTGTTTTTAAAGGTATATAACACACAATGATCTTGACACTATCCCCATTTGCAACATCTACGGCGCCAAGCTTTCTAGGATTAATTTCATGTGGACTCTGCTTTTTTATTAAATGTCACATTAACATTAGAACATTGTTTTTTTTTTTTTTTTTGTCATGCGAACAATGTATTTTTATACATAAGTTATAATTATCATTAGCCCACGGGCGTTCTGTCTTACCTAAAAGGATGAAAAGGGGACTTTTTTCTTAGATGCGGTAAAAAACTTTTCACCGTCGCCTCGCTCGTGCGACGACGGCATCGTCGTACGCCTCCCTCCTCCCCCGTGGGATCTGTGAAAGAAAGTTAAAATAGCAACCTTCCACCGATAATTAGGAAACGGAAGAAAAAATAAATACCATGCACCGAGGTTAGGAAATACCATGCATCGCGCATCAGATCAGTAGCACCAGCCATGCGTGATCAAGTAAAACAGCAACCAAGATTCAGTTTTGGAATTTGCTGGTTGCACGCGTAGCGTCTACGCGTCTGTTCATGCCGTGCGTAGGTACTGAACGAGATCGCGATCTGAACCTGAGCTGACAGTACCGGGTATGCTGCGATGAACAGCCAAAACCCGGATATGCTGCGATGGGTGTCTGCTAACTCTAACTGATCTTCCCTTTGGGGAAAAAAAATGGATTACGGGGCTAGCGTTCGGTAGTCGCGCTTAGGAGTCAGTGGCTGCGGCAGTCGTCAGCTTCATACTCTTCCTCTCTTCCACGCTCATGCTTCAAAATTTGATCAGTTTGCTCAAAGATTACCACAAATCGGCATGATTCATTTGGTGTTTCTGTCATGAGGTATGACAGTCCTTTTGAGCTGAATCTCTTTTTTTCCGTGAATTCGCAGCACCGTCGTCGCTGCAGTAGCTTGCAGAAACCTCGGGCCCGCAGCTTCATCGAAGGATCAAAGCAGATGAGCGCATCCGCTCCGACACGGACTGCGCGCCGTGGCTGGAGTCGACGCCGTTAGGCACCGGCAGGACGGCAGTAAGGGACGTGGCCGAGCTGCTCGGCGTTGCAGCTCAGGTACCGGGACGTGCTCCGCGCCGCCGACCGCGGGTATAGGCCAGGAGTACGCCGCCTGCAGGGTGAGGCTCTATTGTGCCTGCCGTGCGTTGACGGAGGTGATCACCGAGCGGATGCTTCGAGGTCGACAGAAGGGAAGCACTTCGTACCGGCGAGCCTGCTGCGGAGCCAGCCTGACCTGCTGCAGGTCGACGGGCCTAGGTGTCACGGAGTTCGACGTCATGACGGCGCGCTCGGGTGACATCGTCCGTGACACCGTTGCTCTGTTCAGGGAGCTGGCGCCCACAGTCCTTCTTGACTTAGTTTCTGAATGCGAATGGCGGTGCAGTTTCATTCATGATTCAGTATTCATCCATCCCATCATAAAAGAACCTCCATGTTTACAGACTAACGCTGAACATGATGCAAAGCTATCTTCAACATTACCCAGTTCATTCTTTCAGAATCAAACATCCAAAACGATAGAAATAGGCATGCCTCGATAAACAAGAGGGTGGAAAAAGAAAGGCGTACTATGGTAATCCCGGCCCCTGCCCTGACTAGAGGCCAGGCAAGTAGGCGCAAAATCACACAGGTAAAAGTACTTTGCTGTCTTTCTTAAATTAATCAAAATTGGAAAACCGGATCTTTTCAAAAAAAAAAAAAAAATGAAAGAAGTAGAGAACAAACAAGTCTAGCTAACAGCAAATGGTAGATTACCATTGTTTCACAACCTTGCAACCTATACAGACTAAGCACAATTAATACATTATTGTTTATATAGACTCCATTGAATAACGAGGCCACACAAATATCATTTGTTTTTTTATCAAGGAATCAAAATTTAGATTTCCTATGTAGGGGTTAAATGTAGAAGAACTCATACCATTGTTTGACAATCTTTTGAGTTTACAAATTCCGGTTTATTCATATGAAGCGCTTTTACTTATACGTTTCATTGCTTATTTTTGAGTACTCAACCTATTTTGATTGCTTGTGATGGTTTCTAATATTATGCTAAAGCCATTTTTGGTCAGCTGGGTATTCTTTTTGGAATGACAGGTCTGTCTTCTACTTTGTGCTTACTTATTTGGTCTGATTATTTTCCCAATGTGCCCTGGTGTTGATTTGTGGGTTTGTGGGTGGCCTTTCAGAAAGATGAGACTAACTTTCAGAATGAAATGTGTAGTTCTTCTGTTTGGATTCTGTGATGTGTCATTATGTCCCTAATAATTTGGGTTGTATCTGATGCCCTACATAAGCTCAGGGCAAGCAAATTTCGTGCAGCAATTGAGGAGGCTTTCTTTGCTAAACTTTTTTTTTTAATCTCAACATGGATGGGGTATGCTTCACACCGAAAGTCTGTAAATAAGTAGTATGGCCCCTAATGGCTTTCATGAAGAGGCTGCTTCCAAATAACGAGCAGGAGTGCCAATTTCACGGCATCATACATTGTGGTATTTTGTGTTTAGTGTTTTATAAATACTCCAAACCGCACTTATAAATCTGGACTCATCTGACGCCCGTCTGTCTTCTGGAAGTCAAAAATGCCGCCTCGTCTCCTCTCAGCTGCGCACCCCGTCTCGTGCGTGACCCTAGGGTTTCGTTCTCCTCGTCTCGCGATGGACAAGGGCAAGGGGCAGCGTCGTCGTGGCCCCGGTCCCTGCCGCTGCCGGCGCAAAGACGGCCAAGCGCTTCGATATCAAGAAGTGGAACGCCGTCTCTCTCTGGGCCTGGGGTGCGTGCGCATCGCTACATGGCTCTCGTCCTCTCTGTTTTTTATTAATTTACTTTTTTTCTTGAATTCGTGCGGTTTGACTTTGCTTCGTCCTCGATCTCGCGCCCACAGATATCGTGGTGGACAACTGCGCCATTTGCCGCAACCACATCATGGACCTCTGTGAGCACCGCCCCTTTGTTATTCCCTCTCCTTCGATCTGTTCTGCTTTTGTGATTTGATCTGACCCTGCCCTGTCATGGCGTTCCGCGTTCGTGTGTGTTTTAGGCATCGAGTGCCAGGCGAACCAGGCGAGCGCCACCAGCGAGGAATGCACCGTCGCTTGGGGTACGATTCATCTGCTTTCCTTTTTGCTTCCATTACCCTATCGAGTGCAGGGTTTACTTGTGTAAATCCTGCATTCTGCAGTGGCTGCTCAGTTTGGTGATTGTTGTGGCGTGAAATTGGATGTATTATTTGGGGCCATGGAGTGGTTGGAAAGGGTAGCACTGTTACTCTTAATCATTCGATCCTGTCTACTTGGTTATCGTGTTGGTTGTCAATGTGATATGTGGTTTTGAACTATAGGTACATTTAGACATGATAAGACTGCTACAATCAGCATGGCGCACAAGTTGGTTTTTGTCTGGCTAGAATAAAATCTCTTTCATGATTGTGGTATGTCAGCACTAGTAATCCAACCTTTGGTATCCTGTGGGGGTGTGTTGAGGGGTGGGGTAATGCTTGGAGCTATGATCCTGATAGAAACGGCTAATTTAAATATGCATAAGAGCTATGATCCTGATAGACATGTTCCAGAGTATAACATACAAGAGCACTAGTTAAATGCACAAGAGCACTAGTTATTGTCAAGCACTCATGCTTAAGTTATCTTCCAGAGTATAATTAACTTCCATATGATGTTATGCCATCATAATGTATGTTTTAATCAATTGTAGTTTCACATGTGACTGTAATATCGCTAATCAGTTCACAGTTATGTATTGCATTCATTAATTCTTCTACTAGGATATTGCTGAAGTGTCAAGGTCATTTTTGACAAGAATAGGATATTTTCTATTGTCCCGGTTATGTTATTTCATTTGTTTTTTTTAGGACAGTTCCCATGTCATGTTTATATTGGGAATTCAGCACAAACTTAGGTTAGGTGGCAACTGTTAACAAACCCTCAAATACCATGGGCAGTAGTTTTTGTGAAATCCATGTCAAAGGGCCCTCCTGCCGATAGGATACAGCTTACTCTTGCTATCTTTTTCATGTTATTTCTTAATTTGACACCTATGATTTTGGTTAGGACTGTGCACCTTCTTATATCTGCAAATTCTTGCTTGTTTAGGTATTGCACAATTGTTGCAATATGAATCCATATTAATCTTAGTTTTCCAAAAGACCAAGGTCACACTCTTAGCTGAACACTCCTGTGTACCTTTCTCTTTTAAGCTGAGTGTGTTATTCAAATGGTTTTCTAGTTAAGGGCAATAATTGGACTTCTGTGATCCTGTTTTAATATTTCTAATGCTTACCCCTTGTTTGTTAATTGCATTGCTACACTGGTTTGTGGCTTACTAAGTATGCGTTCCATTTGCAAAGTGTTGAAACTCTTAGCAGAGATGCTTGATAATCTGTTTGTATTTTTCAGGAGTTTGCAACCATGCATTCCACTTCCACTGTATCAGTCGTTGGCTAAAGACCCGTCAAGTGTGCCCTCTTGGTCAGTAGCCCTGACGGTTTTACCTCTTGATCAATGTGATTGATATTTGTTACTCATGCCCGTCCGCACTGTCTCACCTTCTCATTTGTAATCTGACATTGCAGACAACAGTGAGTGGGAGTTCCAGAAGTATGGTCACTAGAGAGTGGCTTCGGCGTGGGGTGGCTAGTAGTTAGCAGTAGTGGTTACTGATTACTGATGAACAGCCCATATGGATCGTCTGAAGCTCTGATTTTGGTGTATGCAACTGTTCAACAACTCAATCGCACTTTAAGCTGTAGACGAGTACTCTGTTTGCAGAAATTAATTGGTACTTATGGGCTATTGCAATGTTTAGCTCTCCGTTTCGCTATATTGGCATATGAATATGAGGTGTTTCTATTGGACGAGCAACCTTTTAAATACAGTTGGAATGATTATGCGAAGTCTGATGTTCCTATTAGACGAGCAACCTTTTCAATACAGCTGGAATGATTATGCGAAGTCTGATGTTTCTATTAGACGAGCAACCTTTTTAATACAGTTGGAATGATTATGAGAAGTCTGATCAATGACGACCCTACGAGCTCCTGCTGATTAGTCATGCCGGAGTAGAGTATACTGCGGTTAGCGTTTCCCCTGAAAAAGAATTTTTGCGAGACGCATATAGTTGTAGACGTATACGTATATTCCGGATTTAGGCTTAGCGAATCACTCGACTGGCCTTGCCCGACCCGCGTCAAACGCAAGTATAATTGTAGGCGTATACGTATACTAGTATTCTGGATTGAGGCTTCAGCAAATCACTCAACTGGACTCGCCCGACCCGCGTCAATCATTGTTTTTGCCATCTTCAACTAGTCCAACAGCAAGTTCTCGCTGGCAAATTTATTTTGCAATTAGTACGAACAGCTGTGGCATTTTTTTTTTGTATGTAATAAAAAAAAACGCAGATACAACTGTGATGAATGCAAGCTCGCACGTCAGATAGGTAGAAAAGAAGGAACAGTACCCACCACTCAGCTTTCTCAAGAACAGTACAAAAAGAGCACTGAACAAGGAATAACCATAATAGCATTTGAAACTTTACAACAATCAATTTGAGCATTTCATATATATATATTTCTAAATAGGTAAACAACACTATTCCCGTTATCCCCGTCTGAACAAACCAATTGAATACCTTAGTAACAATCCTCACCTTTCATCACAAAACCTTATCATCTCAGAATAGTGATTCATGCTGCAACTGCATTTCTCTTGGTGGCAGTATACGGGTTGGTCTCGAGAAGATTCTCTAGGGATTTTGCCTTTCTGCTTCGCACCCGGCCGGCCTCCTTCAATAGCTCCCCAAGCCTCCGCTTCTCGTCGTCGACATCTGGGTTTGCCGTACCTAGCTTCTCCTCGCGCATTCCAACAACATATTCCAAGATCTCGATGGCCTCATCCAGTCTGCCAAACAGAATGCAAATATTAACAGATAATTGTGGCTAAAATGAAACACAAACTTTTCATATTAGCACGACAAGGGTGCTGATAGGCGCTATTTCCTCCTTCGGTTAGCTTTGTAGTAACTCGGGAAGAAAGCACCGTCGGCTTCAGGAATCTGATCTAGCCAGCTACGCTAGTGTTCACATTTCTGATCCAGCCAATTGTACTCTTTCACTCAGACTAAAGCTAAAAGTCTACATGCCTTAAAAAGCAGATGAAGTTTCCATGAGAATAGGGAGGAAGAAAAAAAATAGAAAGAGATAAAGCAAAAGGATAAAGTATGTGCAACCCTTCTTTACAGGGCAAAGCAAGTAAAGATGATGCAACATGGTCCTACTTCAATTAAATTGATCCAACTTTATACTGTACCTATCAATAATCAACTAATTGGAGTAGGAGCTGGTACAGATGCTAATCATGCGCCTAGCTGGAAGAGGAGTCGACTAAAACCAAAGAATTCCCACTTGCCAGAGTACCTTTACCCTACATACCACCTACTATTTCCAGCAAATCACTAGATGGAATGCAAATCATTATGCATGCAGCCACACAGACAATCATCAACAGCTAGTGGAGACAACGATTTGAGTTTGAGAAGTAGGGAGTTTACCTGCCCATTGCATCATAAGTTCCAGCAAGATTACTGTATACTCCTAAAGTATCTGGATGATATGGCCCATATTCTTGTTCCAGAACAGTTCTAGCTTCCTCAAACAATTCTGCTGCTTCATTTATCGAATATCTTTGAACACATGCCAATCCCATCTGGTTCAGGGCAATCCCGAAGAAGGCAGACTTTTTCTCACCACAAGTGCGGAGCTTTGCAATTGCGCTCTTGAAGGAATCATAGGACTCACCATAGTTTCCCAAAATATAGTGCAAGACGCCCATCTGAGCCTCAATTCCTGCAATCGTGCTCTGTTGGCCAGCAGAATTGTTGTACATTTTAAAGGCCTTCTGAAGTAACTTAAGGGCTTGATCATGCTCATTCATTGTCTCATATATAGCTGAAACATCAGTTAAACCAGTGGCAATTTCTTCCAGAGAAGTCCCTGGAATAGGTTTTTGGTAAATTTTGAGAGCATTTTCACAGTAAGATTTTGACTCCCTCAGCTTCCCTGTCTTATTGTACAGATCTGCTAGTCGCACAAAAACAGAAGCCACAGTTGCATGATTCTCTCCTTTGCTGGTCTTGAATACAGTAAGAGCTTTCTGGTAAGCAAACACGGCCTCATCATACCGCCCCAAGGAGAGATAGATATCACCAATGCTGCAATCCACTGAGGCCACCTCTGTCTCCTGACCATTGGCTACCATGGCCATGCTGGCCATCACTAGATGCTCCAGGGCAGCTTCATGATCACCCTTGGTGTCACAGATCAGACCCATCAGCCTCCTGTCAGCTGTTTCTTCTAGTGAGGCCGTCTCTCCATGCTCCCTGTGGATGTCAAGGGCTATCTGACACAATCTTTGTGCTTCATCGAGTTGTAGTGCCTGCACATGAGCCTCAGCTAAGTACCGACAAGTCTCTCCAACCCTAGGGTCTTGATCTCCCAATGTTTGCTTTTGGATTTCAAGCCCAGAAGCATACCATTGCAATGAGAGTGCAGTTTGACCTAGCATGCCATAGGTGTCGCCCAACTGCATGCAACCAGAAAATTTTGCAAGAGCATGTTCCTGACCTTCCTCAATTACAGGGATCTCAAGGGATCGATGCAGCACAGGTACAGCCTCTTCATATTTTCCCAAGTTGCAGTAGATTGCTGCAACGACATGCAAACTCATCACTAAGTTCAAGCTTGGCTTTCCACCAGCACATTTCTCAAATGACCTTGTGGCACGGAGAGCATATTTCAATGCCCGTCGTGGGTTCTCTGAGGCAATCAAGTCTCTTGCATGTTTAAGAAGAAATGGACCAAGGTCCGGGTTATCAAGCCCAGCATCTTCTGTTCCATTCTGTGGATTGGCATTTGATTTCCTCCGACGGCCAACTCGGCTTGCCGGTTTGCTGACCTCGTTCTCACCTTCCTCAGTGGAAACCTTTCCATTGGGACCAACGGAGGCATCAGAC
The DNA here is from genome assembly GCA_015847255.1 of Hyparrhenia diplandra. Lineage (NCBI taxonomy): Eukaryota > Viridiplantae > Streptophyta > Magnoliopsida > Poales > Poaceae > Hyparrhenia > Hyparrhenia diplandra. The sequence goes on along the minus strand of JADLZK010004613.1, from coordinate 58,514 downwards.
TCAAGCTGTGATTTTGAGGCCTTCTTCGACTTCTTGGACCGGGTGGAAGACTGTTCCTTTTACTGGGGTCCCATTCTCAGCAGGAGCTGGGGGTAAAACGTTGGCAGCACTCCCATTCTCCTCTTCCTCCTCAATCACCTTCATGGCCTCCATCTCCCCAGCAACAAGATGGCGAAGCTCGAGTCAATCCTAGACTCCTCCCCATCCGAGCGCGAAGCTCTCGCGTGATGGGGAGCCACCCTCACTTGAGCTCTCCATCTCGCATACATTATTGTAGAGCTGCTCGATTGAGGGCTCCCCAGCACCAGAGCCCTCGACATGCATCTCAAGTGCCTCGCTGTGCATGCTTGCCGCCATCGTTGAAGCTGCCGTCGACTTTGGGGCGGAATATTTTTCGCTCTGTGGAGAGGAATTCACCCCGTTTGGCACCTCCTCAACAACTCCATCCGCTGTAATTCCAGGCATCTTTGGCTGATAATTACACCAAAACTGTTCTTCCCAGAAACCGAAGCAGATGGGTAGCTCTCCACAATACCCTGGAAGAAACAGAACAAATTTATTAAGGCGGCATGTAAATGCTTCAAAATTGAACCTGACGAACCAACTAATCTCTACCTCTCTACCTAATACTAAAACACCAAAATTTCAAGCGTCCAGCGTCCACAAAACAGCCCTTCCTATCAACTGATTTTTTTCCATATACTTACAGTGTCTACACTGCCCTATTACTATATTATTTACACTGAATTCTTCGGTGTAATTTATTAAATAGAGTGGTGTAATTTGAGGATACAGTGTGGATGGCAGATAACACAATACTTTAGATGAACATATGCCAACTTTTTTTTTTTTTTTTAATGGCAGATATCAAAGGGGATTTATCATAAATGAAATTTTTTGCAAAATCACAAATCCAACACATAATAACAAAAATACAAATATATGTCAATGTTTTTTTAAAAAGTACAAAGTATTTCTATGGATTGCAGATATCAAAGAATAAATACGTATCAAATTACTCAAAAATCGTTCACATATTTCAGCAAATTGTTAAAAAGAACTGTGGGACTCATCCTCCCCAGCCTTCACCCTTCTTCCTTTCCCTTCCCTCACGCTCGTGCTCGTGAAAACAGATCGCGCGCCCGCGCGACGGGAGGCAGCGCCACTCGACCAGCCGTGCTTCTGTCTGCTCTGGCGTCGGTCGATCTGCCGCTGCCGGCCCAGACTTTCCCGCCTCCGGCCCCCACCCGACACGCCGCCCGCTTCCCACTCCGGCGTCGGTGGATCTGCCGCCGCCCGCTTCCCACTCCACCCACCGGTCGATCTGTCGCCGCCGGCCCCAATTCGCACCGCAGCTCTACCAGCCCGCCTCCGACCCCCACCCGCCGCGCACCCGGCCAGCCGAGCGCTCCCAGGCAGATCGCCGGCAGCAGATAGAGATGGACGGTCACAAATTCGGTTGATTTGAGGGAGCGCCAAATCAACCGGTTGAGAGATAGCAATTCTCAAACAGAAAGTCCGACAACGAAATTGGAAATCCATATGGACCAAATCGAAACCAGCATGGACAAGTAGACCGAATCGAATAGGAACATTACTGAATCAAAAATCAAGGAAGCAGGCGGTGCTACAAATCACGTATATGCAAAGACAAATTACAAACCCCGTCGAGTTTGGCCAGCTGCTTGACCGCCGCGGCGAGAGGCAAGGAGGCCAGCGTGGATGCCGGCACCGGAGGAGCAGAGGAGGCTCGGCACGGGGAACGACGAGGCCGGCGTCGGGGAGGGGTGGAGGCTGGCGTCGGGAGGGACGAGTGAGGCTGGCGGGAGGGGTGGATGGCTGCGTCGGGAAAATGTATGGCTTAACTGCTCAAGGCACAGAACCATCCGTTTCTTTTCCTTTTTTTTTTTCCTTGCGTCTTGTTGTGTTTTTTTTTTTTGCCGGCCTTTAAGAAAAAAATTTGGTAGTATATAAGTTTTAGTAATTTTTTTCGATTGAAAATAATTACTTATGTTTTTTTGAAATCAAAACAGTTCTTTTTAGAAAATAGAAAACTTGCAACGGAACAAACTGGCGGACCAAATTTATGTTGTTGCAAGCAAGAAATTTAATATTTAACATCCAGTTCGCAAGGCTCGCAAGATTTGACATTCAATTCGTTCATCTTTCAAAATTTGACACCGAAACTCATTGTTTTGATTTTAGGGATTCATCTATTTTCTCTCACATTTCTTTTCTGGCAATGTTTTCACCTTTCCCAAGCCAACTGAAAGGACTAAAGTAGCCTTGGCCTAATAGATCACAAAGACAAAATTCCTTTTGTTTTTGTTGCGACTCGTCTCACGGCGAGATGTTTTCGTCGTGACTCACCTCCGGCGAGCGAGACGGACGCAAGGCCACCCGTCCAACATGGATCCGCACGCGGGGAGCCTGTCCCACCGCCCTTCTTCCTCCCCTTCCGACCACACTCACACTCGCCAGGCCTGCCAAGATCTACTTCCCTTCATCACCGCCCCTCAAGTCTTGGCTCAGGTCATAAGCATGTGTTGATCGTCGTCGTGGTCATCATCCTGGTGGTGACCCACGCGAGGACCTCCTCGGCCTGTCTGCTTCCTTCCTCCTCTCTTCTCGAACTACCCTCCGTTGCCCCGAGCGGACTTAGCAAAGCGGCCAAAATCTAGCGTTGTCGCCCCTCCCATCTTGGTTCTAGCCATAGGCCTGTGTTGCTTGTCACTATGGCCCTCATCCTAGTGGTGAGCTCCACCGAGGCGGCGCTGAAGGCGAATGTCGGTGGCTAGCCTGCAATGGCAAGCACGGGCACATCGACGCCCAATCATGGCGGGGGTACTTTGGTCCTTCATTTGGCCGGCGAAAAGGTGAAAACATCATAGGAATTCAAAAAGGAGTGAAAATAAGTGAACTCCTTTGAATCAATACAATTCGCAGTTCTAATGTCAAATTTTGAAAGTCAAACGAATTGAATATCGAATATTGCGAGGCCTTGTGAACTCAATGTCAAATATTGAAAATTCTCATTGCAAGCAGAGCATGTTATTGTTGTTGCTCTTGCACAAGTAGTGCTCTTTGGCTATAGAAACTCAAGAAAAGTTGCTGCTAGAAGTGCTGGTAGATGGATGATAGATGAAAAAACTGAACAATGTGTGGTTTCCCCTGTGCAGATGAATTAGGTTGGGGAGCAGCTTAATGTACTAGGTATGACTATAAGGGATATTTAAGAAATAAGTCTTTTCAATCAATGGTAGATTTTTTCTCTCATATATTTCTTGATTGTATAATTTAAATGTCTAAATATAATAAATCTGGTGTGAATCTCTTTTGTATTTAATTTAGTCATTTAAGTATTTATTATCTAAGATGACCAAATCAATAATGATTTGTTATAAATTTCTAGCTAACACCAAAGTTGGTATTTTTTTTAAACCCGACCTCAAAATCTGACATTGTGTATTTTGTTCAACACTTGGCAAGTTAGCTCCCTTTTATCTCTGCATTTGGCCAATAAGGCTCGATAGCCCTGGTCTCTGAAGAGGTCCTCACTTCATGACAAAGTATTGTCTTCTACTATGGACAACTATTATATTATTATATTTGTGTCCTTTGTTACTTGACATTGGTTGTACCTATCTAAATTTTAGGCAATAGACGAAGCCAAAAAAGAAACGAGAGACAAGTAGTTGTGCCTTGTTCAAAATGTTATTGATTGAATCTACATAATATATTTTATTGTAACATGTTGATTATAATACTTCTAAAATGTTCATCTCTTATTAATATTTAGTTTTTCCATAACAAATGTTCCCAAACGAGTGAATGATTGAGGTTGTCGCTAAAAGAAGAAAACAAAATATGTTATCATGGTATTATGTGTTTTTCGTTGCAACGCACAAGCATTTACCTAGTAAACCTAAAAAACACCAAAACGGGTGGTAAAGATAACCAAGGCAATTCTTCAATTCTCTAATGACGAATCATCAGATGCAACCGTCTGGATTCCATCAATGCTTTTATTGATTTTTGTTTAGATCACCAAACTAAAGTTTATATAGCTAGTCAAGATTTCAAAGCTAAACATTGCTAGTTAGCTCAATGTTCTCCTGGCTAAACTTTAGCCGAGGTGTTTGGATCCTCCAGCTAATAGACTCGACTAAACTTTAGCTGAGTTTAGGTGGGTTGAAACAACTAAGGCCCTATTTGGATCCACCCTGCTAAAGTCTCTAAACACACGGTCTAAAGTTAGCTCTAAACTTAGTCCATCCCACGTTAGAGCTTTAGAGCTCAAAAGTGAACCAATAAAGTGCTCTAAATTTTTTTTTGGAGCTCTACGTTTGAATCCCTAGGAGCTAAATTTAGCCTTCTAAAATTATTTGGTGGAGGCCATTAGTAGGAGGACGTTAAAATTCTATGAGAAATTAAAGGGTAAAGTGAATGACATGTACTTATATAACCTCCATTAATCGAGAGAAAATATTGGTAGTTTGGTGCTTTATATTTCAAAAGATGGAAAAAAGTAACTCTAGTGTCATTGACTTTATGTTGTCGACCTAATAATGATCGTTTGATGGTTAAAGATAAAAACACTTGATCAGCAACAATCATAAATTAACTCACATTTGGTACTTAAGTGTATTATTTCCTCAGTTGGTATTATCAGCCTTTCACTCTCTCTTAACAAATGTAAATGTTTTGTACAATATCATATATAATGTTTAAAAAAAACGAATATTGATAATTTTCTATATATCTTTAGAAAATGGTGGCTTTCTATGCACCTGATTTTACACAATTAGTAATAGCTCAATAGCTCTCATGCTGTTCAACAAGATGTAGCTTTAAAACACCATGGGAAAACAAAGTTATGGCTGGAAGTAAAGTCTCAACAGCCCCAGGAGCCAGCTGTCGGTCAAGCTGGGCTTGAGCCCTGCCTATGGCTCCCACGTACATGGAGCCCCCTAAGCCCTACCTTAATCTTTTTGTATAATTATGTAGATTAAAGAGTTAAATCGTCGTATACTTTCATTCAATCCGTCTTAAAAAATTTTCTGGCTTCGTCGTTGTTCAGGACCTGTTCAGGACAACGGTGGTCTACCAACCTACTCCCCTCTGGACATTACAATGTCGTCTCAATTTTCCCTCTGCCTCGCAAGTCGCAAATTACCCCTACATCTGTTTTGATTTGTTAATCACGAGGCACCATTTGTCATCCACTTGAGAGATACTATTTCCTCCATCTGTAGTAATTATAAGAAGTTATGGTAATTCTAATGTACTACTATCTAAAAGGTCAAAATATCTTATAATCTAGGATGAATATTTCATGGGAGTACTTCATTTCTCATCTGTGCTGCTGATGTTCACCTTGGAATTGACGTATCTATGTTTTTCACTTCCAGATTTTTTTCAAAAAAAAAAAAAAAAAAAAAGTACAGGTGCATGGTTGGTAAACCTAAGCGATCATGTCTGCTTTCTGTGTATACCATTTCTCGTTAGATTGGACGCCTCATCTACCGATCAAACACCAATATATTCATATTTAAGCTCGCATGCATGTATTGGAGAGAAAAATAAAGACAGACAGGAACGTGGAGATTAAGAGAGAATGATGGAAGAATACGATGGTGCTTGCTGTTGTGGAGGAGGGTAACAAGTCAAGTGCACACACCTCTGTCTGTCAGTGGTTGTGATTTATTTGTAAGTGACCAGACGAGTGCACGGCAAATGCAGCGTGGCTTCTATTGCCGGCACGCCATTCAATTCAATTTGTTTCAAGCATGTACAGTATACTTTGCAGCTGTAAACCAACAGAGCTCACAGGAGTTTGGAAACGTTCTCGTTCACACCTAGTCTTCATATATTTACACCAAAAGTAGGTGGCAGTGTAGCACATTTCCGTATGGCTCTGAGCTGGGATATGATTTGCAAGATCCTTTTTGTAGAGATGGTTTTCTCTAATTTTCTGAAAGGGCACGGGACTGGATTTTCTGTTGTTGGTTCGGTTGTCGGAAAGAAGGTGCAGCGACGGCAGATGGCCAGAGTGGATGATCGGTTGGCACGAAAGCGATGGGACGGCTGAAACGAAGGTTGTCATGTTGCAATTAACATAACACAAAAAAAAAAATAACAAATAGAATAGTAGGTTGCCGTCGCGTCGAGGAGGACAGACAGGATGGCAATTTCAGAAAACGTAGGCGAGATTTGCTCGCCACCGGCCGGATAGGGATGGCAATTTCAGAGTAGGCGAGCTCCATCGGCACCCGCCCGTTCTCTTCTCTCCCCCGTTCTTCTCTCTTTCTCTTTGCTGCCTGCCTGGTTGGCTGGTTGGATTCCCCTGAACCACCGCCAGACACGTGAACGCATCGTAATCGTTCTCGTCCGCGCCGCGTCGAGGTGGACGGTCGTCGGACGGGACACGCGTAATTTGGGATACGGAGAACACCGGCCGTCCTGTGATCGTGCGAATCTGCCCGGCGCGATGGATGGCATGTATTGTGGTTGGTTGGTCCGGCGTGGCTGTGATTTTGTGCCGGCCTATACCAGCGGTCGACGTGATGATTTATCGAGTGCCCCCGCTGCCCCGTGACACCCACCGGCTTCCGTCGGCCGGCGTGAGTCACGACAACCGGATGGGACGTGTTTATACAACTGGAAATACTACTAGTTGATGAGGTGTTGATTCGTGCGCCGACCGGCCGGCCAGCCGACGTTACAGCAAGGAAAAAAAAAGGTTAACAGCCAGTTGGATCGGTTCGGTTGGGCTATCCATTTCTTTTCTTTTATTCAGCAAAACTGGAGCTGCTGCTGCCTGGGCAATATTTTCACAAATCGCAACGGAACATATATACACACGACGATCGATCGAGCGATGCACGCTTATTATACCATTCTCACAGAAGACGTGCGGCAGGCCGGAAAAAGTTGGTCATTTGTCGGGTGGGATCGAGCGAAAGCGTTGCGTGCTCCTGAATACTACGGATTAGCGGTATGCTATACGCATCGGCGTTCGGCAACCATAGGCTGCTCCGCCGATGAAACGGCAACCATAGGCCGCTCCGCCGATGAAAAGGGCGGCTGTCGCTGGCCTGCCGTTCCAAATGCGCTCCGCCGCTACGGCTTCTGGTTCTGGCTTCTCGGTTCGGAAAATCGGAAACCCCATTTCTTCATGTGAGAGCAAGACAACGAAAAATTAGAAACTCCAATAGATAGGTTGTTCGTTTTTTGGTTTTGTTTCGTCTTTGATGTCCACTCGGTATCTAGGACCCTCTTTGTATTTGGATTTCTTCTTAATGAAAAACGGATGAATAACCCGATCGAGAAAAACAAAGAGCAAGACATTGATTTCGCTCGCTCCGACCGCAAGAGGTTCCATGTCACCCAAGCTGCTGAGCAGCGGTGGTGGACCCTACCAATTTTAGTGCCCAGCCGTGACGTGGAAGGTATGGAGAGGTGGGAATGGCATCCACGTTGCTCTCCGCCATGTCAGATTTCACCGGCTTCTTGCCCGTCATAAGACTGTCTGCATCGCTTCCTCGGAAGGCTTCCTTTAAACGCATGTACCGGATGAGAATCTTTGCGGCGGATCTTTGGGAGGGGCACGGTACACAAGCGTCGTCCGGTATTTGAAGCGGAGTAGCGGAAGGCAGACATGGCGGGGACCTACGGCGTGGGGAGAAAGAGAGAGAGAGGAGGCCATGCGCCCTGAGATCCACAGGTCGAAGAGGAGAGGGGAGCTTCGTCGCGGGGGCTCATCGGGCCGCCTCCGCGGCGGGAGCTCCGGCGGCGCGTTGCCCTCCTCGTCGCCGTGGAAGCGAGTGGCGGAGCGGGGAATATTTTTTAGGTATGGCGGGTTTGTAAAGGTCAAATATGTATATTACTCCTTCGGTCTAAAGTTACTATCATTTCATACAAGAATAAAACAACAACTTGTCTGAATGACACGAATCTGTAAAATATAAATACCTTGCATCACATATCTGCTACCGTGTAGTGTAGTGTACAGTTTTCGCGTCTGCGCCATCCGCCTATCCGGCGGCAAGCCAACAACTGCACGTCGGCGTGTGTGCGCAGAGACGGAGAGCCCTCCGGCGGTAAGCCGGCAATTGCGTGTCGGCGTGCGAAGAGACAAAGAGCCGAGCCACCGAGGCAGAAGAAAGCAAGCAAAGGGCTGTTGCATGCTTGCTGACACACATAAACCTATATACGTATATATTAGTGCATATATTCGAATTTTTACAGCAGTTTAGGTAGGGCGGCCGCCACACCTCGCCACATAGCTGCCTCGCCACTGCGTGGAAGTGATGTAGCTCCCCAAAGTCGGCGAATGACTGACTCGTCCGCGTCGCGCCGCGCGCCGGTCTGGGACGCGCCACCGCGTTAGCGGCGTGCCATCATCGGCGGACCGCGGGAGCGCCAACCGCATCAAGCCGCCGCCGCTGGGGACTTCTTGCGCATCTTTGGCACCTTTAACGGCGAGGGCGCGGGCTAGCGGCGGGCAACGGCGTTGGAGGCGGACCGGCGACGCCGAGGCTCAACCTTGGCCTCTCTGCGGGCGGCCACTTTAGCCTCGCGCACTCCTCCTCCATTTCCTCCATCCGCTTTCTGTCTCCTTCGCCGATGGGGACGCCGACGGGCCGCGACCGCGCTTTGCCGCTGCCGCACCACCTTGCTACCCACCGAGACCGAGGAGGGTCGGTGTGCCGCCCGGACCACGAAGAGGAGCCGCGACGCCGCACGAAATCTTGGGGAAATAGGCGGAGGGGGGGGAAGAGGGGGGAGTAGATAAGATCGGCACCACCGGGTCACTTGTAAGTGGGTGCGAAAGGAGGGTACAAAAGATTTTGAGAAGAAAATGTAGGATACGAGGGGGCGATCCATAGAGTATGACGAGTGCGGATAGCTTAATACTTGCTCTTATCATGTCTCTCCGGGTTTTTCGTGCCCAGGGGTGCCCTCGTGGCTCGTGACCTCGTCCTCCGCTCGCGCTACAGGGCTTTTTTTTTTTTTCGTGGATGTACTACAGGATTCGTGCCCGTGGAACGTGGAAGTGGACCGGCCAACCGACCGGCGCACAATAAACTGGGGCACATGGGCCGATGGTCGTGCGCATGCGAACGCCGTACAGAGACGGGCCACAAAAATCTGGACGTGTTCTCATGCATATGGGCTCGCGCCGTCGGCCATTCTAATTTGGGCTTCCTCGAATAGATTAGTTGGATTTCTTGGGGCCCTCTTTGCTACACCGGGCCGGATAGCCAGTTTTGTAGGTCCGAAGCGGCCCAAGCGGTTAATCCCGACGTGGTGAAATCAGTTGGGGAGTTTTCTATTTTTTTTCCCTTCTCTGTTTTCCTTCACCGTGTCACCGGGGGCGAATCGCGGACGCCGCCCACCTCCCCATCTCCTCCCCAAGCACGTGCACGTCGCAAACCCTTCGTCGCCACCACCGCCTCCCCGCCGGCCACCGCGGCTCCCGTCCTCGCGTGGCCGTCATCAGCCTCCGCTGGCGTCTCTCGTTCGGTCCTCTGAGTCTCGGCTACCTGCTCCCCCGCCGAATCCTCGGGACCCTGCTGTCGCCACCGCCGAATCCTGCTGCACTCGCCGCCGCCGGGGGGGAACGCGGCCTGCTGCGGGAGCTGGCGCCGCCTCCTTCGCAGCGCGTCGCCACGGAGGGTATTTTCCGTTTCTTCTCCGTCTCCCTAAGGATCGGTCATGGTCATGCTCGGCTCCTTTGGGATTTATTTAGTCCGCTTAGCATTCTGCCGAATCTAGGGTCCTAATCCGTAACCCAAATCGCCTCATGGATCCTAATCCATGGTCGTGTCGGACATATACGGGGTTTCTATTTTCACTGGCACAATTTTACTGCACATTGAAACACGCCGTTAGGGTTTTATGACACATGTATTTAATAGCCCTGGTATCCTTACGAAATGCCACTACATTTTGTGCAGTTTTGCATGCTTACCATATACCATGCCCTCTTGAAATTTTGCTGTAGTTGGACCAGAAAAAAAAAGGTAGCCGCACTGTGGTTTCATGGATGTAATTCAAATGAACTTTAATTGCATGGTACTAAAATTCAAAATGTGGCATGTTCCTTAATTTACTTGTGTCAGATTAGAATGAATCCAGTGTATCTTATGCTCCTGCTGGCAGTACGTTACTAGTCTGTTTATTTGCGTGACAGTGCTGTCACATATGACCAGCTATTTATTTTGTGATGCCAACTGTTGAATACACCTTTCTCTGTTTCCTTTTTAATTTGAACCAAACCTTTCACTCTACATCATGCTTCAAAAGTTGGCTGTGTAGCTGCCTGGGTGGTAGGCCCCACTTCTTTCACCTAGTTTCCTCTTAACCAACGTTGGTGAATATTTCTCCTGCCTAATCACCTAGGTAGCAACTGCTGTCTGCCTAGCGTAGCACTTTCTAGAACACCATGTTTTCCTGTATTTTTTTTAAATAGCATGGGAGAAGATAATACTCTCCTGTGTATTATGAGAAAAAAAGAACAAAATTTTACTGCCTTTTTGCATGGGTAGTACTGTCGCTCAACACGTTTGTTAAATAGTAAAATCATCGTAAGTATAATATATATTCTTTTCTGTTTCAAATGCAATTCTGTTAGATTTTCATGAGTTTTTTAGTTTTTTTCCTTTTTCCTCCATAATATGTTTTCTTGTGAAGCACTGCATATACTCAACAACATTTTCTATTTTTTTATATGTAGAACTAAGTCTCCAGTCTTTATGGACTTCATGCTAGTAGAGGATAATTCCTGCGCTGTTTTTGGAAGTCCTGCTTTTTTTTTCCCCATAGTGGATTGGTAGACCAGATCCTGGCAAAGCAATGCTGATGGACCCTCCTGTTATGCAAGTGGATTGCAAGTTGAAAAATGATGTGGATAAAACATCATCAATCCCCTATGATGGGAAGCTGACCATCTCACATGATGATTATGGGTGGGCAGGCTCTGATGTCCACCCAAAAGATGATACAATAGTATGTAACCCTGGCGAGGTTAGTGATGCTTGTCAAACAGGCATAGATGAGGTATTAGATGCTGCTTCCAAAAATTCACCTCAGGCGACAGAACTAGGAAAGAAGAATAGCGACAGTTCTTGCTCTGATGTAAGACTTCAGTTGAACTCAAGTGCTGGAAATAATAATGGCTTGCAACAGAGTTTTGATAAGAAGGATATGCATCATCCTCAGGAAGAGAATCAAGAGATACATCCTTCTCCCAGTACAGTGTCATTACCAAGTTCATTCAGAGCCAATGGAGATGCCACACCTTCTGAAGAGGAGAAAATCACAGAGGATCGTGTCAAAGTGGATGGAAATGTAGATGCTGTAAGGAAGGAAGTCGGAACTGACTTGGTAGGATGCCATGCACAGCAGAAAGAATTGCAGTGCACGCTCCAAGATCTATCAGAAATAGCCTGCAGTATTGATTTAGTACGTAATAAATCTTCTCCACAAGAAGAGAAGGAGAAGCCTGTTTCACCTTTAAATGATATGGGCCACAATGTTGATAACAATAGATGCAATGGTGATACCAATTATAAAGGGGAGGAGCTCAATATGGGGAATGCTGGAGATGAGGATCATGCTGTAGCACTTTGGGTGAAGGTACACTTCTCTTTGTTTAAATTCGTTTTGAGGTTATATGAGGAAGTGTGTCATGTTTCCGAGCTACTTGGGGGGTGGGGGGCAACTCATAGCTCTGTTATGATTTTCTTATTGTATAGTTGCAGCTTTATTCCAGCTAAACAATGGTATGCTTGAGTGGTCCATGTAAAGTCTTGTTTTCTTTATTAGTCTAACTAAAATGATTAGATGGGACTTCTTTTCATATATGGTCTCAGAATAAATACCTTCCCATGTCCTATTGAAAATTGTTTCATGACTCAAATAGAATTTTGTGGTGTAAATTATGCTGGATTTCCCCTAAAAGTGGTTACCCTTACTTTCTCCTGTTTATTCAGCTAAATATTGTGTATTTAAGTAAATAAGGGGGGTTATGTTGGGACCCACATAAATATTTTCTGCACACTGAACTTTAGGTACTGCGATGAATATGTTCCCCTTTTTTGCATAATGAAGATAATATATTTGGTACATTGGTGATTCTAGCATAATTTACTATCGCACAAATGAAAAGGAGAAATTTTGTTCACTGAGCTACCTACAAGATCGCTAGTACTCCTATTATAGTTTAGCTACCTGCCTTTTGTGGCATAAAGAAGTTTTTGTTTTTTTTCTAATACCTCCTCTGTGAATATGCTTTATCCTTTTCATGTGAAAACAGTGGAGAGGAAAATGGCAAACTGGAATTCGATGCTGTAGAGTAGATTGTCCTTTACCTACTCTAAGGGCAAAACCAACACATGACAGGAAGACCTATATTGTCGTTTTCTTCCCACGAACAAAAACTTATTCTTGGGTAGACATGCTACTTGTTCTTCCAATAGAGGAATGTCCTTTGCCACTTGTGAATGGAACTCATCGTAAATGGAGAAAGCTGGTGAAGGATTTGAACATTCCTCGACGATTCAACATGCAGAATCTTGCCCTTTTTATGATAAATTTAATTGATGAGCTTCATATTGAGGTTGGTTATGTTCTTACAAGTTTTTCTTACGGCTTTGGCTTCAGTTGTTGACACATTTTATATGTTTATTAGGCTGTAGTTGATAATGCTCGGAAGGCTACAACATGGAAAGAATTTGCCCTGGAAGCGTCTTGCTGTAGAGATTACACTGATCTCGGGAAGATGCTCCTCAAATTTCAAAATGTAAATCCGAGAACCTTGTTTTTCGTGTGAATATTTCATGGAATGTCGGGTCAACTTTTCTTAAGCAAGTAGAATGTCCGTTTTGCTACTTTGCAGTGCTTTTTGATTTTTTTTTTTTTCATTTTTTGTGGTTGTATTATGGAAATACTTTCCATGTGACTCTGACTGTGCTCTATCTTTTTGTGACCTTTACATGCCTTCTTGTTCTCTATCTTCAATGGCAGTAAATTATGTAGTCTATTTATGTTTGTAGTTTTACTATACATAATCATTGTTCTGCACATTGTATCTAGGATGTGTCACAGACTTCTGTTAAGACGATCATCATAACATGAAATAGAGCCTGCAAATAATAATTACTTAATTAGCATTGTCATCAATAGTGAATTAATCATGTTTGCGGTTTTTCAAAAATTCATCAAAAAAAAATTTTCGTAAAAAACATCAAAAAGTTATTTATGTAATAATAATAAATATAAAGTTAAGTAAGGCTGCTGATTCACTTCAAAATTCGTCATAAATGTCAAGAATCAAAACAGAAAAGCAGTCAATCTAGAACTGTTCATCATGTGCTGGCCGTGACACTTGTCTTTTTTTAATCTCAACATCAAAGATGAATTTAGGTCGAACTTGTAAAAGTCTATCTAGCTTTGTATTTGCCAGTCTATCTATTTTTTTATACAGCCTACATGCAATATGCAGGAGGACTGCATATCATTGCATTAAGAGATGGAGAGTTAGGCCAATAACCATATACACCACATGCCCGTGATCACCGGGATATACTTATACTTTTACATTTTTGCATTGGTGCCAAAGACACATAAGTTACGACCAGCTGGACCAACTACCAACTATGGACAGGCAGCCTAGTAGCGGCCATGGCACCAAGACCTATTACCAACTGAGCTAGTCTCAGTCCTAACACTTTAAGAAATCACCATCCACTTTAAAGTCTTTGTTTGCAAAATTATGTCATTTACGCCGATGATGATATGTTTATTTTGCCCAGCTACACAAAATGGCAACTCATGTAAGAATACCTTTTCATTTTATTGATCAACATGTGGTATCTCAAGCTGGACTAAATCTTCACAGGGCTTTCTGAGTTTCCACAGATCTGTGTCATTGGTGGTCTTACAAATATTTGAACAATGTCTGGTTCTTTATATTATCTAACATGTCAACTATTTCCTTATATGTTTCCCAGCATTGTTTCATCTTAATTGTTTGATTTCAGATGATTCTTCCTGACTACATAAGCTGTGAATGGCTACAAAATTCTTTTGAGATGTGGAACCAAAAGTGTATGAATGCACATGATGCTGAGACTATTGAAATGCTTTGTGAGGTACTATAATTTTTATTCTCCTTCATCTGCACTATGTTTGGAAGGTCGTGAATGACGGGGTGTTCTGCTCGAAGTCTAACATTGTCATGCCTAAGCTTAGGGACAACAACCACATTTTCTTAGGTAGGTATGTGGATTGTTACAAAATGTTGAATGTCATAATATCACCTGCCATGTGCCAGACTCATTTCTAAACCACTCATTCCAACAACTTTGGCTTGCTACCCTTCCATAACCTCCTAATTGACGTTTCCTAGATTTGTTCTTTTACTAACTTTCCACATTTGTCTCTGCCATTTTATTGGCAAATTATTTATCTATGCTTATAGCAAGGTGGCCAGTGAATTGTAGAGTTTCTTACATTTAGGGGCCGGGGGGGGCAAGATGGTGGGCGGCCCATGGACCGGCCCCTTTTATTTTTGCTTTCAAGGGGGCATAATACGACCCGGAGAACCAGTGGGGCCCATTATTCTCACCCACCATCTGTTGCGGGCCAATCCTTTCACAAGACTTAAATCCTCCCTCTTCTCTTTCTCGCCGCCGCCTCTCATTCTTTCTTCTCAAACGCATCCAGATCTGGCAGACTAGCCACGGCGGCGCGTAGAGAAGGTGCCGACTGCCGAGGTCGTAGGGGGCTAGCAACGCAGGCAGAGGTGGGGTGCAGAAAATTTTGTTTGGGGGGTCTGGATCTATCTGCAGCCATAGTGCGTGGAAACCACCAAAGCGGCTCTGCATCTGTATGCAGCCACCGATTCCTGGCTTCTTTTTCAGTTCTGTTGCATAGGTGAGGGGAACAAAGAAGTCATGATTTTCTTTGTGAATACAACAGATGTGGGGATGGATCGGGTTTATGCCTCTTCATGTGGAGTTGCCCAGTGTTTGTTTCTTGGATTACTTTCTATTTGACAGCTAATCGATTCATGCGTTTTCCGCAATTACTTGCCTAATTTTCTCCTGCTTAGTTAAATTCCTTTCTCCTGGTAGAGATCTTTCCTCTTTGGTCAATGTTTATGACTGCTGTGTAGGGATTATCATAAATGGGTCACCACCCACAAGGCCTATCTGGTTCCATGAAAAGCAGGTTCTGGCCATGCGGGGCAAATGCCGGGGCAGATCTGCCCTGCCCAGTTGCATCTGCTTAGCTTGATGGTTACCTCTGTTTCAATGATCGCTAATAGTTCATTGGATAATGATATCTAGTTTCACTATGTTTTTTTGTTTGTACATTCCGACTTTACTTCATTTCGTGCCTAGAAATACCCACTTGGTGGTTAAGAATTCGGGCTCTTTTGCCTCATTATTCAATTTGATATTCATTGTTGTGTTAGTAATCATTTGAATTTCTTACAGTAGACTATAAAAGCACTTGTAGATTTTGCATTGTCTTGTTCTACATTCTGTTGAAACAGTGCTTAGATAACTAATATGTTCTCCTTTGTGCTTATATATAATATATATGTGCTATGTTTAGGGTGGAAGTATGGAGACCTTGGTGACTTAGGTTTCTTTGTATTAGTTTTTATTCTTCAGCCACTATTTGTTTTTATAAAACATCACAATTTGTCACTCATTGTAGTTTTATTAATCACAAGTATAAATTATCTTTCCGTGCTGGATGGTAACAAGTAGATCACCATTTCTCGACTGACAAATTGTTTATATTATACTCTTAACTTAATTCCCTTCACTGTCATTAAGTGAACGATGCAATTGGTTTATGTAATTTGATTTTATTGAAGCTACTAGATTTACTCGGTGTTCTTTACTGCTGAATCTTGATAGCACCATCTCCAGAGTTCTGGTGTCTAATATTGATTATTCTCCTATTACATTTATATACTTATTTTTCTTATTCCGATTAAAGTGTAGCCAACTTTTTATTTCTTCTCTTCTTTAACAGGAACTTCGACAGTCCATTCTTGGGAGCAAGCTTAAGGAATTGCGGAATGCATCAGTGCAGCCTGGATTAGTCCCTGAGTGGAAGACATGGAAACAAGAATTGATGAAACAGTACTTTTCATTGCATCCTGCTGGTAATGTTGGCAACTTCGAGAAAACAAATTGTTATGATGATCCAGCTTTAGATCAACAAGGTAGTAGAAAGCGTCCAAAGCTTGAGGTCCGAAGAGGGGAGTTGCAAATTTCACACATGGGTGAAGCTGACTACAGGACTCCAACAGAAGACACAAACCAAAATAACTTTCCTAGTAACTCTGTCATGCATGAAAATGTAGTTGCACTAGGAGCAACAAATCAAAATAATGCTGTCACGTTACCTGGAAGTTCTGGCACCAACGAGAACACAATATCCAGTAGTGCCAATGCAGCTTTACAGAATGCTAGACTTGATTTAGATTCATTCAAGAGTTCTCGGCAGTGTTCTGCGTACATTGAAGCAAAGGGAAGGCAGTGTGGTAGGTGGGCAAATGATGGTGATATTTACTGTTGTGTGCATCAAAGTATGCATTTTCTTGACCATTCTTCAAGGGAGGACAAGGCACTTACCATTGAAGCTCCATTGTGCAGTGGTATGACTAATATGGGTAGAAAATGCAAGCATCGAGCTCAGCATGGTTCTACTTTTTGTAAAAAGCACCGCCTACAGACAAACTTGGATGCAGTGCACCCAGAAAATTTGTTGGATCCATCTGAGGTACTCCATATGGGCGAAGAACCTCCGAATAAGTGGGTGGAAGAAATTTCTAAGTCGCAAGCAATGTATAGCATAGACTTGGAAAAGGACAAGAATGCCCAGGCTGCTGTACAAGTGAAATTGATGACAACTGTGGCTATAGAGGACTCTGGTGGTGCAATGGAGAAAACTGATGTGTGCGCGCCATCAACTTCCATGATAAATACTGATGATACTTCTCTTTGTATTGGAATTCGCTCTCATGACAGTATTGTTGAATGCCAGGATTATGCCAAGTTTATTCTCTTTATTGTGAGAAGCACCTTCCAAAGTTCCTTAAACGTGCCAGGAATGGGAAGAGTCGACTTGTTTCTAAAGATGTCTTCGTCAATCTACTGAAGGGCTGCACATCAAGAAAAGATAAGATATGTCTACACCAGGCATGTGAATTTCTTTATTGGTTCTTAAGAAACAACCTTTCTCATCAACAGGCCGGTCTTGCTAGTGAACATATGCCCCAGATACTGGCTGAAGTGTCTAAAAATCCAGAGGTTGGAGAGTTTTTGTTAAAGTTGGTATCTACTGAGAGAGAGAAACTAGCAAATATCTGGGGCTTTGATACAAATACATCTAAGAAAATATATTCTGAAAACAAAGAAGGTTCTGTAGTGTTGCTGGAAGAGGGAACTAATCTTTCATCTGGTCCGAAGTGCAAAATTTGTGCTCACCAGTTCTCTGATGATCAAGCTCTTGGATTACATTGGTCAACTGTCCACAAAAAGGAAGCCCGGTGGCTGTTTAGAGGTTATTCTTGTGCTGCATGCATGGAATCATTTACCAACAAAAAAGTCCTTGAAAGGCATGTGCAGGATGTACATGGGGCTCAATTCCTCCAGTATTCGGTTCTCATTCGATGTATGTTATGTAACAACAATTTTTTGAACATAGACCTGCTATACCCTCACATTGTTTCTGACCATGCCCAACAAATCAAGCTTCTTGAAGTCCCTCAGCGACCAAATGGTCAATCAGCTCAACAAACAGAAGGGACAAGTGGTCTGCCCCTTTATGATAGCCACAATGTTGAGGCTGACGATGGCTCACAGAAGTTAATCTGCAGATTATGTGGGCTCAAATTTGATCTTCTGCCAGATCTTCGCCGCCACCATAAAGTTGCTCATATGGACTCAGGTGCTGTTAGCCATATTCCACTGGGCCGTGGGAAGTATCAGCTTAACCGCGCCGGCACTACTATTCTTCTTTCAAAAAAAGTTTACGGCCGACAAGTACATTAAAGAAGAGGAGTAACTCTGGAATCGAGAAAAACTTTAAGTTTCAGAGCTCTGGCCTAACATCTCAAATCGTTGAACCTGAAACATCCAACCTTGGTAAGTTACAGGATTTCCAATGCTCAGATGTTGCACAAACTTTATTTTCCAAGAGTCAAAAGACAAGACCCCATCCAAGCAACCTTGATATTTTATCGGTTGCCCGCTCTGTATGCTGTAAGACGAGTCTTCTTGCTGCATTGGAAGTTAAATATGGATCTTTACCTGAGAACATATTTGTGAAAGCCGCAAAGCTTTGCAGTGACAATGGCATCCAAATTGATTGGCATCAAGAGGAATTCATATGCCCTAAAGGTTGCAAGTCTAGATTTAATTCAAATGCTCTGCTTCCTATGCAACTCACGGCAGTTGATTTCCCTGAAGCTCCTTCAGTTGATCCTCTTAATGATGAAATGTGGGAAATGGAAGAATACCATTATGTTCTTGATTCAAAGCACTTTGGATGGAAGCCTAAAAATGAGAGAGTTGTTCTCTGTGAAGACATAAGCTTTGGCACGGAGAAAGTTCCAATTGTCTGTGTCATTGATGCAGAGGCAAAAGATTCTTTAGCTATGAAGCCTGAAGAACTTTTGCCACATGGTAGTTCTGTTCCTTGGCAAGGTTTCCACTATATCACAAAGTGTTTGATGGATTCATCTCTTATTGATTCAGAGGTACTCTTTTCTTGTTTTCAATTATTGATATCTATATACGTATATTGGTTTAATAAGTGGCTCTATATTTTCTTCATTGTCATATCTCATGTGACCTTTGTTCATTTTCAGAAAAGAATATTTTCTAACAAGTTATGTTTCTACAGAACTCTATGCCTGGGTGTGCATGTTCCCATCCTAAATGTTCTCCTGAGAACTGTGGTCATGTTAGTCTCTTTGATGGTGTCTACGGTAGCCTGCTGGATATCAATGGAACACCAATGCATGGCAGATTTGCATATGATGAGGATAGTAAAATTATTTTGCAGGTAATACTTGTCAGCATTGATGCATTGTCTGTTTTTTTTTTTCCATTGCCATATGAAAAAAGTTGTACCAAATAGCTGTTCTTAGTCCTTAGTTCATTCTTGTTCTGTGCTTATAATACACCAATAGGATGGACAATTTTTGTTTTGCGCAAGACTGCTGTTAACTTTTGTGTTTCATCTAAGGATTGGGGTCTAAACATGTGGACTTAAGCTGCATGTCTGGCACTAGATTTGTTTTAATCTATATCTATATACTCTTATAAAGCTAAATCCCACTAGATGTTTTATCTCTTCATGCAAGGTGTCCATATCATTCCTCACTAAGTGTTCCACTAACTTGCAATTCTTTCATGCAAGCTATCCACTTGTTAATTACCAAAAATAATCTACATCATCTCTATTATGTGCAATAATTGTAATCTTTAATCTATTAATGTAATCTCCTCTACATATGCTATTTGTTTCATCACCTATTCTTCTACAATGTGATTAAATGTTCTATTGGGTTTTTTTATCCAATCCAATACAATAAAATAACATGCAAGTCAAATCCATATATGTACACACAGTATACAGAATACCATATAGTAATTCTCTATATAAAACAGATTTATTTTTAAGAAAATCTTGCGGCAACTTTGGCGGGTATGCTTCTAGTTAAGTTAGATGTTTTAGTCCTTATTTGTAATTCTCATAACTTGAGATCCACGTTGTATTATTTTCTTCGTTGCTCTATTATTTGACTTATTATATACCTTTGTCCTTTCTGATTGGTAGGAAGGGTATCCAATATATGAGTGCAATTCATCATGTACTTGTGACTCATCTTGTCAGAATAAAGTATTGCAGAAAGGGCTGCTTGTTAAGTTGGAACTCTTCAGAACTGAGACTAAGGTGAAGTGGATTTGTGAACTTCTGTATGTAATCCGTACCTTAGTGTTCCTTGCAATTGATTTTAATGTTGTCAAATTTTGTAGGGTTGGGCTATTAGAGCTGCTGAACCTATTCCACAGGGTACCTTTGTCTGCGAGTATATTGGTGAAGTTGTGAAGGCCGACAAGGCCATGAAAAATTCTGAAAGGTATGGCATTCTTTCATATGCTTTCTTTGACTCTGAACTTGGGAAAAACATATTGGAAGCTCTCAGTTGTGTAGAAAATGAACTTCACCAAACTTGTCCACATTATCCTGTTTATGCATAGTTAAATGCTAAACTTTTCCATTTCGCATTTTTAGAGATTTGCACTTAACCATTGAATGCAATAGCTAAGTGGATTTGAGTTATTGATATTGTTTTTGGACGGCTTCCTTTTCTTGTACTGATGGGATTCATCTCATTGAATTTTCATCCCATACAATTCAGGCCTGTAAAAAGCAGCCAATTCTTTTGGATTTATGTTGGTGTAATAATTATTCAATATTCATTATTCTAAACTGATTACTTCTTTATATATATATTTCAGCGTGTCATCAAAGGACGGGTGCAGTTACTTGTTTGACATTGCTTCTCAGATTGATAGGGAAAGAGTTCGGACTGTAGGGGCTATTGAATACTTGATTGATGCCACAAGGTCTGGAAATGTTTCCCGCTATATTAATCACAGGTAATTCAATTTTGTCATATTTTTAGGGTAATCCATCACTGGAGCAAGTTGATTCTGGAACCAGTATTCATTTGTGCTTATTGCTTTGATAACAGTTGTTCTCCGAATCTCAGTACCCGATTAGTTTTGGTAGAGAGCAGAGATTGCCAGCGTGCTCACATTGGCTTGTTTGCTAATCAAGACGTAAGATTTTTTAAAAACATTTTCCATTGTAATTTATATCGACTTGCTTTTAATTATTGATATGCTGTTCTTCAGATTGCCGTAGGAGAAGAACTCACCTATGATTACCGACAAAAAAGCTTGTAGCAGGCGATGGCTGCCCCTGCCATTGTGGAGCTACCAATTGCCGAGGCCGTGTCTATTGATTTTGCAGGAAGACACTAAGTAACTGTTCAACGCTTGGCGGAGCTCTGGAGATTTCAACAGTTGTGTAGGCTGCCGAGCGATTTAGCATTGCAATTTTCCTAGAGCTTGAGTGCAGGGCTAGGATCTCATTCTTCGTGCTACAAATAGGGATTGTGATATAGGACTCACAGGCAAGCATTAGGCAAACGACATAGTGTCGATTTTAGTCATGGTATCATCATGTTTCACTGATTATTTGTTAGACGCAGCCAGAAATGAAAGTAATTCAGGCTGCTTTGGTCGTAGGCGAGAATTCTCTCTGTAAAATTTCTTCATTCATATTTTATTGTTCATGGGCACATCATCGACGTGAAGTAATAAACTGGTTAACCCATTTTTGCGTTTGTTCATATTGGACAGTGGCTTATTGTGCAGATAGTTATATTAATTGCATGATAGCTATTCAGAATCAATGAAAAGATAGTCTTATTTAAAGAATTAATAAAGAAGTTTATCTGGATCCAGGGATGAGAATGAGATGTTTGGAAACATCAAACTTCACTTTGTTTGATTATACTGCAATCTGTGAAGCTGAGAGCGCATATGATCCTCATCAGGTGTGCCACATGCTAACGCATCAAATTATCACACCAGAACGAAAGCAATACATCTAAGTGACAACCGATTACTGGGTGGAATACCCTTGCATTGCCGCACGGCTAAGTGGAAATTTGATTTGTTGCAAATAGAACAAACTTAGCATCCTACAGCTAGAATTTATAGCCGCGATATATTTATCAGAATATTGAAAATATTAGTAACATTTGTAACTCAAAATAAGTGTATTACAAAAAAAAAAAAAAAAATGTAATGATACTTATTGCACATAAATATTTTGGGCAAGACTAGCGCTCGGACGTCCGATGAAATAGAATTCCATCGGACGCCCGTCTCTAGGCCCAGCCCACCTCCGCCAACACCTATTAACGAGCCAACACATATTAACGCGTTCCTGCTACTCGCTGCCTACCGCTACGCTGCGGCCCCACGTGCTGCTATGCCCCCGTTTGCACCTGCTTCGCATGGAGCACGCTACGCTGCGGCCCCACGTGCTGCTGCGCCCCCGTTTGCACCTGCTTCGCATGGAGTAGTTGCTCGACTCGCATGCAGCCTGGGACACGCCGTCTGCGCCTGCGTCGTTGCGCTGTCCGCCCGATGGGACATATTGACTGCAACATCCCACTTGTTGCAACATCAGCAAAAAAAAAAAACAATCATGTTGCAAATGGAAAAGGCCTAGAATCTCATGCAACATCGGGTTAACACGACAAGAAAACCCACTTATTGCAACATCAAGAAAAAAACTAATGCAACACGAAAAAATCACTTGTTGCAACATCAGCAGAAACAATCATGTTGCAATGAAAAAGCATAGATCACTTGTTGCAACATCAGCAGAAACAATCATGTTGCAAATGAAAAAGCATAGAAAATCTCATGCAACATCAAGAAAAAAACTAATGCAACACGAAAAATTACTTGTTGCAACATCGGCAAAAAACAATCATATTGCAATGGAAAAGCATACAAAATCTCATGTAACATCAAGGGTTAACGCAACAAGAAAATCCACTTGTTGCAACATCAAAAAAAAACTAATGCAACACGAAAAACACTTGTTGCAACATCAACAAAAACAATAGCATGCTCATGCAACATCAAGAAAAAGTTAACGCAACAAGGAAAACCCACTTATTGCAACATCTGCGAACAACTGTGCGGCACACCCCGGCCGCTTCATGGCAACGAGCGCGGCTCACCCTAGCCACAGGGAAGGCTGCCAACGCACCGAACGCGTCTCCACGCACCCCTATCTGCTTCACGGCAGCCAACACAGCTCGTCCTGGCCGTGGGGCGGGACGACCTGTGCGCCAGCCGCATCCGGTGCTTTTCACCCGCTCCTCAGCGTCCCCTTCAGCCTGCTCACTACCCTCGACGTCCCTGCCAGCCTCCTCGCGCTCCATTCACTCTTGGCTGTCGTATGCTGGGGAAGCGCGACCGGGGAGGCGCTTCGCACACCGGGACGAGCGCACGCCGAGGGCCACCACGCCGCTGCACGTCGTGGGACGCGCTACCGCACGCCGAGACGAGCCCATGTCGAGGGCCGCCGCATGTCGAAGAGGAAGGCGGTCGCCGGACGCGCGCCATCGCATGCCGGCAGCAGCTGCGTCACGGGAAGGCGCGCCGCACGCCGGGAGGAGGAGCGCGTGCCGCGGGTCGCCGCGCCGCCACACGCCAGGATGAGCGCACGCCGAGGGCCACCACGCCGCCGCACGCCGTGGGACGCGCTGCTGCACGCCGGGACGAGCCCGTGTCGAGGGCCGCCGCACGTCGAAGAGGAAGACGGTCGCCGAGAGCCGCCATCGCACGCCGGGAGCAGCTGCGTCGCGGGAAGGCGAGCCGCACGCCTGGAGGAGGAGCGCGCGCCACGGGTCGCCGCACCGCCGCACGCCGAGGAAGAAGGTGGCCTCGTCTGGCTCCGACCGCCAGCCTCAATTGCCGCTGGGTTGTTGGATTCACCGAGAAGAGAGATGAATGGTGCGGTTGTGTTGGGAAGAAGAGATAAGGTTGCTGGAGGAACGAGCGTCAGCCACGTAGCGTTTGATTATTTTCCTTGGACAACGGTGTGCAGGCCCAAAAGCCACCCAGCCCACGCGTCCTCATAGGACGCTCCACCAGGAGCATTACCGAAATATTTTTGAAGGATATATTTGGTTAAAGTTGAGTCTATATTCCTTAGTGGATTCCTATATATGTTGTATAGAATATAGATTCAACTAAAACACGAGTGGTTTAAGATTTTCCTTGATATACATCTTCAGACAAAATTCTAAGAACAACACACATAGCTTTGCATAATATTATCATCACCACAGGTCCACAAATTAAGATGAGTGATATGAAGTTGTAACAAAAACTTATGAGTCCTTGAGATATTTCAATTTCTCATGGTAGAACTAAAAATATCTAAAATTAACATGAGAGCGCTCTTCGCAACAATTCACTTTGACATTCAAGAAATTAACTTCAAACTATATGACATAATTAAAAATTTTTGCACGAAAACTATAAATTCAAAAGAAAATGACAAAAAGAA
The DNA here is from genome assembly GCA_015847255.1 of Hyparrhenia diplandra. NCBI lineage: Eukaryota > Viridiplantae > Streptophyta > Magnoliopsida > Poales > Poaceae > Hyparrhenia > Hyparrhenia diplandra. Next base: position 34,304 of record JADLZK010004613.1, on the reverse strand, counting down.
CTTGACAAAATTTGCATGCATTTCAAATTTGATCAAAATTTGACAAGCATTATTTTTAAAGTATGAAAGTGCATGAATAAAATTACAAACACACCAACAATTCTACTACCAATTTTCTCTAGATGTTTCCACCTTTTTATAACTCCAATATTTGAAGTCCAACTAACACGATTTAAATCAGGGGAAGCAAACGTTGGAATTGTAAAAGCAATGACAAAATCACATACTTAGAAACCTAGGACATGTTCAAAGTTTGTCTTCACAACAAGGGAAAGGACACCATTATCATGTCTCAAAAACTCTTATGAAGCTAAATTGAGATCTAGACCTCCTAGATCATTTTACCATGAAGTGATACTTGCAGGAGTAGTTTACTTAACCCAATAGAAGTGATTATTCCCCAAAATCAGGAGTACTTTTCTTATCTCAATAGAAGTGATCATTTTCCCCAAAAATCAAATTACAAAGTTGAGGCTAAACTTAGCTATCATTTTTTCTTTCAAATTCATAACAATCTTTACATTCTCAAAAACATGGGCCATGAACTTATACACACTCTCCATACCAAAACAAGTGCACATCTTGCTTAATAACTATTTTAAGGTTGTGTTTAATTACTTGAAATTTTAAGTTTAATAAGAACCATTTTGCTTAAAAGAACCATTTTAAGTTTAATAACTAATAAATATATAAAAAAGAACAGTGTCAATATAGTATGTATTTCACTGCCAGCCTAAGGTTGTGTTTAATTACTTAAAATTTGACACTGTAGCACTCTTAATTTGTTTGTAATAATTGTTGTCCTAAGCTAATTAGGCTTAAAAGATTCATTTCTGTTGTCCTAAGCTAATTAGATTTAAAAGATTCATCTCTCAAAGTATATCTAAACTATATATAATTAGTTATTTTGTTTACCTATATATTATATTTTATGTATGAGATAAAATATTTGATGTGACCGTATTTTATTACGTAGTACTATACTAGAGTTGCGGGTTTTAAAACACACACGAGCTCACCAGACTCTGATGTCACCCGCGCAAGACGCGCGCGACGAAAAACCATTTCCCTCCCTCCTCTTCCCCCCCCACACTTTGGCCATGTCAGCGATCCGAGTCTAAAACGCATCTCAGCCGTCCATGCCAAGAAGCACCAACGCATCGCACGCCTCCTCGCCAGCGATCCGCGGCATTCGCCCTTCCACCAACCAGCGCGCACCACCATTCCCTCTATAAAGTAACCGCCCAACATCTCCCTTTCCTCCACCGCAAAATCCCCCGCAACTTCGCTCCTCCCAATCCAACAAACCCTTGTTGGCTTTGATCACCGCGAGAAACCGAGCGGCATCGATGGCGCCCAAGGCGGAGAAGAAGCCGGCGGCGAAGAAGCCCGCGGAGGAGGAGCCCTCGGAGAAGGCGGCTCCGGCGGAGAAGGCCCCCGCGGGGAAGAAGCCCAAGGCGGAGAAGCGGCTCCCCCGGCGGCAAGTCCGCCGGCAAGGAGGGCGGCGGCGACAAGAAGGGGAGGAAGAAGGCGAAGAAGAGCGTGGAGACCTACAAGATCTACATCTTCAAGGTCCTGAAGCAGGTGCACCCGGACATTGGCATCTCCTCCAAGGCCATGTCCATCATGAACTCCTTCATCAACGACATCTTCTTGAAGCTCGCCGCGGAGTCCGCCAAGCTCGCCCGCTACAACAAGAAGCCCACCATCACCTCCCGCGAGATCCAGACCTCCGTCCGCCTCGTCCTCCCCGGGGAGCTCGCCAAGCACGCCGTCTCCGAGGGTACCAAGGCCGTCACCAAGTTCACCTCGTCTTAGATTGTCTCTGGCACTGTGTGCTGTTTCTCTTGGTAGTAGTGGTTGGCTGTTGTGGTGTAGTTACGTGATGCAGTTCTCCTTTGCCTGTATTAAGAATTAGTCATGTTGGTAATGGAATGCTCTGGTTAATTATCTGAATTCTGATCAGTGATCTTACTATGTTATGTCAGTTAACCCTGGTTGTGTACCTGGGAATCTAAGATCTGAGATTTATGTGGTACTCCTATGTGGTGTTCTACTTTTCACTCTTCCGAGTAATCAGATATCAGTGATTTTGGGTTCAGATTGGGACGGACAAGGGCGCAAGGCAGTAATGTTGTTTCTAATTTGTGAGATGAGACCGTGCTGCAGATTTCTACATGGTGTTGTAGATTTCTATAAGTGTGCATTTTTGGAAGTGGAGAATGAGTTGATTTTTCGATTTCCAATGTTTATTCTTTCATTCAAATTCCAGGGCTCTGCAAGCTGAATTCATTGTGCTCTAGTGCTCGCAAGCTGTGCTATGTTTTCGGAATAGGCAGTACTAGATTTGAAACTTTGGGATTGTCACGAAATATGTGTAGGCGCGAATCTGGCGAAGCCAAACCTGTTGTTTTGGCGCGTATCAAAAAATTTCAGTAACTGAACAAAGCAGGCCGCAGAGATCCGAAGCAAGCAGAGCCCAAAATTACAATTATAAGGCCAGGACATTCAGGACTAGGCCCAATTCCATTCAGCCGTTGTCAATTTGATTAACCTCTATCTGGAGTAGTACGTTCTTTAAAGCCACAACACTTAATTCACCCAAATCCTTTTTTATTTACATCATAGGTTTTCTTTTTGGAAAGTTTTACACCATAGGTTGATCCTACACCAATACTAGCAATCCAAGAGCCTTCACAAGCAAGCACTGTCACGAGCTAACACAATGTGTACGATCCATGGGCTAAGTCAACAAAGCTAGACATCCTAACATCCTTCAGCCGGGATTTGGCTCGCCGGCCAGAGCTATGCGCGGTGATCATCTATGGAGCCTGGGCGCTGTGGACAGGCTGCAATGGCCGCCGACATGGCCGGAAGACATGGGAACCGGGAGCTACAACTCGGTGTATTTCATCGTTAATGGAGGACCTCGCGTCACTGAGGAAGACGACACCATCAAAACCACCACAACCGAGAACGGTGTGGGAAAAACCGGAACCGGGTTGGGTAAAGGTCAATACGGACGTAAGTTTTGTCCAAAGCTCATGCACGGGCAGTGCGGGTGCAGTCATTCGTGACCGTTATTGTGGGGCTTGGCGAGATGGTTTGACGACGTGCCTGATGCCTTGACGGGAGAGGCCATGGCAGCGAAGCAGGGGCTCGATTTGGCGGCAGAACTTGGCCTGGAACATCATTCTTGAAGTCAACTGTCAAGGCTCTGTCCAACCTCGTGTCGAGCCCGAATCAGGCTACATATAGGGCCTCTTTGGCGGAAGGAGCACCGGCTGTAGCTCGGGCATTGTCCACCTGACAATCAGGCACTGTTCACATGATAAACACTGTAGTAGTACTATTCACAGGAGCTGTTTCTCTCTCTCTCCTCTCCCTTCTCTCACTGACATGAGCTACTCTTCATCGGAGCCTCCGGAGCCACAATTTTGAGGCTTCTCCGGCTCCTCCTCCTGCTACAGTACGTCTACAATACAGGAGCCGAAGCCGGTGCTCCTTCTGCCAAACAGGCTCTATGTTTCGATATAATAGAGCTAGGCACGAGTTTTTCTTCTTCTGATATTTGTATAAGATGGGTTCATAGGGATGCGAATTCGGTGGCACACTTATGTGCTTTGTTTCAGGCTGACTAGTCGATCTAGCAGCCTCCAATTGTACTCTTGCCATGAATTAATGAATGCTCTGTTAACTAAAAAAAAAGTGCCCTGCCAACGGCAGGTACGCGTAAACCTGGGAATGGTTTGGTGTGAAACCGGATTTTTGGTGTGGTTTCTTATTTGGGTTTCTATAGTTTAGGCGAAAATGGGCTGAAAAGGATAATATGTTGGTTCGGTTTGGGATGAGTTCAAATCGGATTTTGCACCATTCCCAGGTTTAGACCCATGCTCGAGTTCGTACCCATGCTCATTGCTCAAGTTTGTATAGTGTCCGCCTTGTTTGATAAGACCCATGTTCAGTTCCCGTAACTCTATCTTTTGCATTGTTTTGAGTTTAAATAGCATAGTGGTTCGGGTTGGTGTTGTTAGAGCAATCCAATTAGAAGTTTGGTTGGTTTTTAAAGTTGAATTTATAATATTGGTTTGGGGTGGGTACATATGGGATTTTGCACCATTCCCATGGACATCCGCTGGTTTTAGGCGAACGTGCAACGCATGCGCAACGTCGAAACGCCGAACATGGCCGGGGTTGGTACGGGCAAGCTGGAGCCGGTTCGGTTCTTTGGGTTCCTTTCGACCGACACCCAAGGGGCCAAGACGTCATGTCCCGTGGTCAGCGGCCTCACGCTGCGGTTCTCCTTCCACCCTACCGGGAGTGCCTTGAGTTCGCCGGATCGCGCTTCCGTTCCATGCGCCACATCTCGTTCTGCTCCGTGGGCAGCATGCAGCTGCTATAGCTATGGAGCAAGCTTTTGCCGGTGAATGTGCATGCGTCGTCCGGCCCAGGAAGCCTTGGGTCGTCGTTAGTTGGTTAATTTGCCTTTTGTTTTTTCATGGATATCCATGCATATGCTACACGGGCAGGCTTTTAGCTAGCGCCAGACAGAAACGGTGAGCATCTCATGGGACAGGACAGGAGATGAAGAAAAGCGGCCTGCTCCGATGCTCATTGACCGCCTTTTTTCTCCTTAAGCAACACATGCATGGAGCGAGTCCGCTAGCTATAGCGACTGTAACCAAGACACACACACTTTTACACGCTGCTATCAGACAGCTCTCAAGGAATATATTTGCAAAATTCAATAAAGATACGGTGCTACAAAATCGCATTTTAATTAGGAGAAACATAATACTCATGTCCATTTAATTTGCTACCCTAAACTGATCAAGACATTATTCTTTCAGATACTTGCACAGGTGCCTTAGCTTCTGTTAATTCAGGGTTTACATATATGTATTCAGAGGGTGAGTCTACGTGCGTGTGTGGCGTATAATTCTTAAAAAAAAGTTACACATGAAGGGCCGGCAACACGAGGTGCAATGTATAGTAGCGAGGAGGGCTCCGGTTGCTTTCATCTTCTATAGCCACCATCTTGTTCGTTTCTTTCGTGGCTACGAAAAATCCTATCGTGTCAAGTAGGGGAATCCTAACCTACTTTTTATTTTTAAGTGAGGTCAATTTAAATTCGTTTCTACAAAAGTTGAACCCAAGTTTGTTAGATGTTACTTGTATGCTCTAACCACTAAGCTAAAGATTCTTCTACTAAATGTTTTGGGTTCTGAATAGGTTGTTTTTACAGTTTTGCCTTGGCCGTCAACGACCACCATGTCCTTCTACAAGCATCTTCCGTGAGGCTCTCCCCCTCTCCCCACCTGTCCACCATGCACCACTAGCTAGCGACACCATTTGTCTTCCAAAAAATCTAAGTTTAGTGAGTTTAATCTCTATGCCTAATACTAAATCTGCTCTAAATTATAGGTTGCTTGACTTTTTCAACCTCAACTTTAATCACTCGTCTTATTCAAAAATTTATGCAAAACATCAATTCATTTGTTGTGGCTTGCTTTATAAATAAAAGTTTTTTAAAATCACTTAAACTTACTATGTTTGCACAAATTTTTAAATAAGATGATTGATTAAAGTTGAGGTTGAAAAAGTCAAACGATAGAACAGAGAGAGTACTATCACCACCTCAGTTATCATCGTTTGTGTTTGGATGCGCCGCGCTGATACACGCTTGGCTGTAAACTCCCACCGACAACAAATACATGGCCCTCCATTTGTTTCTCGCTGTTGTTGGAAAACCGTTTGTCGCCTTGCACTCTGCTCATGCTCGAAGAAAGTGTAAGAACTAAGAAGTCCAAAGCCAAGCGTTACTCTCTGATTTTCTGATGGAGTCATTCTAATCGATCAAGGTGCTTAGCAGGATATATGTGTGAAGTTTTTTTCTACAACGGTTACCCGAATTTCATTACCCATGTAACGAAATTACAAAGTTCAGTTTTTGATATTGTTCAGCAGCTAACGAAAGGTAAACCACCCCCACCTATGAACTCCCAGGGAACATAGCATGGGGGTAAGAGATGCTAGGCATCCTACGAGCACTCAGACCTATCGACGACTTAACAGATTACAGTATGAGAAAGCGATTACAGAAAGCTCAAAAGCCAACTTAAGGCTGTGAAACGACACCCAAGCAAAACTCCTATCACAGCAAGGATCAATCACACAATTGAGTCCTGGCTTCACCCGACGAAAGGAATCAGCTGGCGCTCCTGGAGATCTTCCCGTTTGCCTTGAGAGTGGAAGGAAAGTGCAGCAGCCTTGATCACCACCGCTCCGGCCATCACTTGCACCTTGAGCTCCTCCTTCATCATCCCTGTCCAATATGTAATGAAAACGCATATAAAGCAAACAATCTCAGTAGGAGATTGTATTTTTTTTGTTCTCAAAGCAAATCGGCAAGTCCAAACATGTAAACATTTGATGCTTGTGGCAAGATGATATGCATCCACGGCCAGAATTGATCAAAAGATGAGGGTCTGTGTTTTACTCCAAAAGAGAAAGCAATCAGACTCCACACATATCTTGCAGTAGCGCATTCAAAGAAAATGTGACTCACACTCTCCTGTTCAGCACAGAAAGAACACCTAGGAGATCCCTTCCATTTACGTTTTATCAGATTATCCTTTGTGAGTATTACATTTTGCAGAGTAAGCCACATAAAGATTTTGATTTTTAGGGGTAGCTTAGCTTTCCAGATTGCCTTAAAATTATTTCCACTCTCCTGAGAGCTAAGGAATTTGTATGTGGATTTTACTGTAAATTTCCCTGATTTCTCAAGATCCCATTTTGCTTTATCTTTTCCAGAGTTGATAACACAATGAAAGGTTATGTCATGCAACCTTCTGAGCTGTGACTGATTTTCTTCATATAACCATCTTCTAAATGACAATCTCCAATTTTTCTCGATGCATCTCAGCAACAATGAACAAGTGAGGCTGGTCACATGAGTGAGTCAGTTTTGGCTTCATTACAAGAATATGTTAAGAGATTTAAACAAAATAAAATTTGGAGATGAGTGCACCAAATTTTTTCACAGTTGGCTCAATTTCTAAAGAAACTCAATACCACACCAAAAATTTATTTGGGTGCCATCAAAGTAAGGCTGGTCTTTGCCATTTCCTACTAATAGGATGGATCCTCCCCAAATATTTTTTGATTTAAGATTCAAATGGAGGGCCTTGAGTGTTTGACAATTCCATTCACTACCAATGAGATTGACAAGATAGTCCCAACAGATAAAAGCCCCAGGGCGGGATGGTTTTAATGGGATGTTTATGAAGAAATGTTGGGTCAATATCAAGGCTGATTTTTATAAATTATGTTTTGATTTCTTTGATGGAACTGTCAACTGAATCTATCAACAGCTCTTTCATCACTTTAGTGCCAAAGAAAGATGGACCGAGAAACTTGTTAACGATTTTAGACCAATCTCACCGATGAATATCTCCTTGAAGCTCTTGACCAAGATCCTAGCGATCTTCATCTTAAAGCCACAAGAATCAATATGGTTTTATTCGTTCTAGAACCCATTTTTGGAGTTATGAATATATACATCGCTAATCACCATTTGTAAAACTAGATTTCGAAAATACCGCCGCTCAACCATAATTCATGTCACCCTCGGTCTCCCCAAATAGTGGATACGATTGGGTTAGCATGATTTCCTACATAAAATGGTGTCCCCGGAAAGTTCTTTAAATGTAAGCGCGTGGTGTTCGATTTTGTCCCCTTTATTATTTGTTCTTGCAGTGAACTCAAAAATAAAGCATCTCGATCTTAACATCCTTGTAAAGCCCATCCCTCAACCATCGGAGGACTTTCCAATAGTCCAATATGCCGACGACACCTTGATGCTCTTCAGTGAGAATATTCCTCAAAGCACTCTTAAGCAACTTTGCCAATCAAGAGGCTTTGTGTCAACTACGACAAGTCAGATATATCCCATCAATGTTAGCCAAGAAAAAATGAATCATTTGGCAAGCACTTTCGGCCGTGAAATAGGTACCATGCCCTTCACATATTTAGGTTTGCCAATGGGAACAACCAAGCCCAAAATAGAAAAATCTCTCCCCAATTATGAATCGAGTTGAGAGGAGAATCCATCTGATAAACTCGCAATCACGCCAATAACCACTTACTCAATGTGCACAATCAAATGGCCGAAAGGAGCAAAAGAGAATGTTGATAGAGCAAGGAAACAAAGGTGCCAAAAAAAAAGGAGGGAATCTAGTTGCATGGCGGTCGTCATAGCATAAAAGGGTGGTGCAGGGGTTCTCAACTTGAGTCTACAAAATGATGCCTTACAAGCATTTGAAGCAACTAATCAAATTTTATAACAGAGGATATCCCATGGGTTTCTATGATAGTCGTGTCCCACATGCATCAAAAGTGGGTTCATTTTGGTGGAAAGATGTGTTCCGATTAAACACATTATTCGGGCAAATAGCCATGTGCCATAGGAGATGGTTCTTTTGGATGGCATAATCAAATATCCAATCCCATGCTAGATGAAGGAATCTCGAAAAGAAGCAATGAACATGGATAACCTTGATGACTTGTTAATTTTGCCCCTCTCACATGAAGCACAAGAAGAATTTGATGCTTTACAAGGTGAACTGCAAACCTGCCATATGATGAAGAGATCCCGGATAGATGGTCACCGATCCAAAACAAACCATATTCCTCAAGAAGATTTTATGCCTATGCATTTAGTGTGGTGGAAGCACACCCCATCTTCAAGTCAATGAAAGCAAAATGCAGCCCAAGAATAAAATTCTTCACCGGCTTATCCTTGTTGACAGGTTAAACACGAAATGCATGTTCACGGAAGACACATGAATGTCCAAGGAGGTACTTTGTGCCAATGTGCAGCTTCCTTTAAACCTTGGAGCACCTCACAATCATGCTTGGAACAAACTGGAATAACACCTCTCTTTACATTGTGCAGCCCTTTCATGATTGCAAAGATGGGAGCTTTGGAAAATACGGAATGACAAAGTTTTTCGGAGACATGACCCTACCCTTTCCAGGTGGATTAATAAAATTAATAGATTAAAAGAGGACCTTCAAACCTTTTGTGTATGGCTAGATGCCTTTAGTTAAGCTCATGTAAGTACTCTTGTACTAAAAAAAATTAATGAACTTTAATCTCCCCACGTGAGTGTTGTCAAAAAAAAAAAAAATGCACATTTGTTCTTTGTTAATTTCATAGAGTTCTGGAAACTTGTCATCTAAAGAAACCTGACCACACCATTTATCATGCCAAAAACTGGTTTTTTGCCATTTCCTACTAATATGGATCTCCCTTTGAGATAAATGGATCTTACTTTTAACATTTCATTCCACCCCAATTTTGGGGCAACACACTAACCATTCCTTTTTTCATGTATTTTTTGTCAATAATCTCATTCCAAATACCACTTCCATTTTCAACCCTCCACCACCATTTACATAAAAGGCTCATATTCATCCTTCTCAAACCTTTAATCCCCAATCCCCCTTTTGCTTTAGTCTTAGTGAGAATAGTCCATTTAATAAGATGGTACTTTCTCTTCATGCTTCCTCCCTGCCAAAAAAATCTTCTCCTAGCAGAATCCATCTTGTTAATGACTAACACAGGCAGCCAAAACATAGACATAGCATAGATTGGTAAGTTATTGAGGCAAGCATTGATTAGGGTTAATCTTCCACCAAAACTTAGGGCACTTTGCCTTTCCATCCTTCCAATCTTTTCATGATTCTTTCATAAATGGATATCCAATCCATGTAGTTCTAGATATAGGAACACCCGGATACTTTATGGGCCAGTTACCAATAGCACAATTGAACATCTCAAAGCATAGAAAACATTTTTCTCATCATCATGATTTACCATCATTACCTCACTTTTAGCAAAATTAATCTTCAAACCTTACATATTCTCATCAGATAAAGTAACAACTTTAAGTGAGTTGCTTGTTCCACATCATCTTGTAGACACAAAATTGTGTCATCTGCATATTGCAATACAGCCACCCCATTTTCAATATAATTAGGTATTAATCCCTGAATCAGCTTATTTTTCTGTGCTAGGGAAATCATTTTAGCCAGAGAGTCTGCAGCAATATTGAACAGGAGGGGAGCCAAAGGATCCCCTTGTCTTACTCCTCTTCTGGACTTAAAATATCTCCCCACAATATTATTCACCTTTACACTAACTGTACCAGTGCTCATTACAGCTTGAATCCAACTGCACCACTTTTCCCCAAAGCCTCTATTCTTTAAACAGGAAAAGAGAAAATTCCAGTTTATTTTGTCATAGGCTTTCTTAAAATCTAGTTTCAAGACTAGGCTTTCTTTCTTCTTTATCTTTGTATCATGTAGAATCTCATGTAGAGCGAGAATTCCTTCCATAATATTTCTATTTTTTATGAAGCCAGACTGACATCTATTAATAATTCTCTCCATGACCTTCTCCATTCTTAAAGTTAGAGCTTTAGTAAAGATTTTGTAGACCACATTCAATAAGCAGATGGGCCTATATTGTTTAATACTGTTGGCTTCTTTAACTTTTGGGAGGAGGGAGATAACCCCATAGTTAAATCTCCCAATTTCCAGCTCACCTTTATGAAAACTTTCAAAAAGATTCAGAAGGTCCCCTTTTAGAAATTCCCAACAATGTTGATAGAATTCTATAGGAAAATGATCAGGTCTAGGAGCTGTGTTTTTTTCCATGGAAAAAACTACCCTTTTAATCTCAGCTGCAGTAAACCTCTTTTCTAGTTCTTCATTTTCTTGCTGGGTTACCTTCTCACTGTTCTCCCAACAATCAGGATCAATATTAAAATCAGCTTGGTCAGAAGGACCAAAAAGTTCTTTGTAGAAATCAGTAGCATGCTCCACCAGGGCTTCATCCCCCTCAATTGTTTGGCCATTATGTGTCAAAGAGAATATAGTATTTTTCCTCTTTTTTCCATTTGCAACTCTATGGAAAAATGCGAGTATTCTGATCACCTTGAAGAAGCCAATTGGTGTTAGATCTCTTATGCCAATACAGTTCTTTTCTCTTCTAAGATTTTCAAGAGCTCACTTTGGATAAAAGATTTTCTATCAAGATTTTCCTAAGATAGAACCTCCTCTTCTTCTTTCTTCTCTAGAATTTCAAGCTCTGTTTTCAAAATATTTTTATATTTTCTTGTATGTCCTTTGAGACTTTGTCCCCATCCTTTAAGAAATTTTTTTCACCCTATCCATTTTAATGCACCACAGTGTCTATCCCAGTCTTACCCTTCACCTCTCTGTTCCAAATTTCTTTAACCTTTTCCTCAAATTCAGGTTGTTTTAACCAGGATGTCTCAAAGTAGAATGGTCTTGACCCAAAGTGTTGATCTAGATCAGTCCTCACAATCAGAGGATTGTGGTCAGACATATATATCTAGGAATTTTTCTGACATTACAAAGGGAAAACTCATTTTCTCAGGAGCTGGAGATTAAAATTCTATCCAATTTCTCTAGAGTAGGACTAGATCTGTTGTTAGACCAAGTATATTTGCCACCTGCCAAAGGCAATTCTCTCAACTCATAGGAGTTGATTCTGAGATTAAAAACATGAGAATGATTGTTCTCCATAAAGATTTTGTTTTTGTCGAACTAAATCTTAGAATATTAAAGTCACCACCAATCAACATGGGATACTTAGCCTTAAAGCATAATCTAGACAGTTCTGCAAGGAATGCTCTTTTTTTTTTCCTAAGCTGGTCCATAGACATTGCCCAGTGACCAATTCTTTTTAAGCTTTTTATCAATGACATTAGCAATGATCATATATTCACCACATTCATAGTTTTCAACATCAAATCTGTCCTTCCTAATCCCACTCAACATACCCCCTGATTTGCCATTAGAGGCAATCCACATCCATTTGAAATCATTATTGTTATCAATTTTTCTAAAGAATTTGTCAGAATAGGACTGTTTCATAGTTTTTTGCAAACCAATGAAATCAGTCTTGTGATCCCACATCAACTCCTTTATAAAAGTACTTAGACTTTTTTTTTTTGTCACCCCTCTACAATTCCATATAATGCCTATCATTTGAAAACTTTGGTTTTAGTTTTCTTTTTCTTAAGGATAATTCCAGGGCTAACCTTAGAATTATCTCCCTCTACTAATTTAAAGTCCCCAACAAGGCCATTCTTAGGGGCCATTGTTTTTCTCCTCTTTTTCTTAACAGATCTACTAGCTTTTATGACAGGAGAAGCAATATAGGATTCTGTGGCAGAATCCTCAGAGTCCCACTCTATTACATTGTGTTCCTCAGTATCACTTTTCTCTCCTTCAAGCCCTTTGACCTCATCAATAGTATCATGGTCATTTAATCTCATTCTAGCATTCTCTAGATCCTTTAACATATCTATTTTAGTAAAATTCATGGACTTATTATCAATACCCATTTTAGAAGCTAAATGTGCAACATGACAGTTGGACAGAATTGCAAAGGAATTCTGAGGATTAGAGTCAATACCTTCTTCTCCAGATTCCTTAGGGATCTTCTTCTGAGCTTGCTCCATTACCTTGGCATGAGCAATGCCAGAGGCCTTAATTCTCTTGCTCTGTCTCACATCCTGCCAGTTGAACCATCCACTATTATCCTCCTTATGACTTGCTTCTGATTCATCTATCAGGATATTTCCTTGTGACTCCCATGTATCAGTCCTATCTTTGCACTGGCTCATATTATCTTCTGCAGACATCACCTTATATGGTAAGCTGTCTGTGTTTGACTTTGGGAATTCATTACTTGCTAGCTCTACTAGCATTTTTGTCTCCTCTATTACTTCCTTGACATTCATCATTTTATCAGCATCTCTTATCACCTCTTCCTCAGGTAATTCTTCTTGGCTTGAGAAACCTATCTCAGGTGGATCCTGACTGTCCTTGACTGGACTGATAGATACAGCCCTGACTGGCTCTTCCTCCTCTTCTTCCATGATTGTATCTAATCCTTTCTTTGTCCCTTTACCTCCTGTGAAATCATCAAACTGGAAGAAAGATTCTTTGCTTGATTCTGATATTGCTATTTTGCTTCCACAGTTAGCAGAGAGTCACGTTTATGTTGCATCATATTTGTTCCATATTCATCAATAACCATTTTAGCATTGCTCCTAATAGTGAAGCAGCTTATTTTGCTCACTTGTATTTGATCAAAATCACCAAATTGTAGTTTGCCAGTTTCAGGACACACCAGCTCACCCATTGTCGATGTTTTACGACCGAGAGCACGCCCACGGGGTGAACCGGGCGGTTTGTTCGAACCTCGATGAACCTAGAGCCCGGCGGTTTGTTCTTGCAGGTGACATTGCGGCGGGGTTTTTATACTGGTTCGGGCCCTCGATCCTTGATCAAGTAAAGACCTTTACGTCCAGTCGGCGTGAGCCTGTTTTTTATTGATGGGGTCAATCGAGAATCGGTTGTGGTGTTTACAGCATTTGATGTGTTCAAGTTGCGCTCTCCACTACGAGGTGCTCCTTGGTCGCCTTTTATAGTTCAAGGGACCAAGGAGCTTGCTACGGTCCTAGTCGGATACAGAGAGGGTTGTCCGACGAGGATTCGAACACCCAAACTCTAAACATGGATCTGACTAGAGTTCTATCCTAGTTACAACAGAAGTCACCGTAGCTATGCTTCCATTGCCTTCTGAGAGTTGTTTGTGGCCGCAGGCTAGGATAGAACCCTGCGAACAACTCGGTAGAGTTCTTTGGTGATCCCGTATCCACAAGCCCCCGAGCATCTCAAGGTCGAATCGTGAGAGTTGTCTTTGCTCTTCTCGGATGAAGCCTTGATATGCTCTTGAGATCATTATACGGCGTGCGCTTTGAAAAAAGTGCACCCGTAGGGTGTAGCCCCCGAGCTTCTTGCTTTTTGGCACAAAGAGCTGGAAGGTCTTTGAGTTCTTCTCCTCCGTCTTCGAGTTCTTCTGTTCTGGAGTTCTTTCTTAAAAGAATCTTGTCCCACTAGCCCCCGAGCATCTCAAGTTTGAGTCATGAGAGCTGTTTCCGCTCTTCTCGGATGAAGCCTTGGCGTGGTTTTTGAGATCTTCATACGGCGTGCACTTTTTTGAAAAAAGTGCACCCGTAGGGTGTAGCCCCCGAGCTTCTTGCTTTTTGGCACAAAGAGCTAGAAGGTCCTTGAGTTCTTCTCCTCCGTCTTCGAGTTCTTCTCGTTCCCGAGCATCTTGGAGTCTTGCTCCGAGTTGTCTGGGTTGTTTTCCCGAGCATCTTGTTGTCCCGGGTATCCTGCAGCCCCCGAGCATCTTGGAGTTCTTTCGTTGATAGGGCTCCTAGAGGTTCTTCTTGTCCTCCGGGAATTTTGACCGTTTCTCTTTTTCCGTGCAATCACGGGTCGCCGATCTTGAATTTCTTTGCGCGGCTTTTTTGGAAAGCGTCTGCATGTTGCAGTCAGCGTGATGAATTGGCTGCTGCTGGAATTGAGGTAACCGTTCACTGTTGGTTGCCTCGTCTTCTGTGGACCTGGTCTATAGGCATGCTGATTCTTGCCTATAAATTGGTCCGTCTGGCTCACTGAGAAAGCCAGAGCGTCTTTCTTCTTCGCTGCTTCTTCTTCCTCTTGGATTCTCCCTTTCCTCTGTAGAATAGCTTTCTTGAGCTTCTGAACCATGGCGATGCCGGTGAGTGAGTTGGATCAGCCCTCGGGCGTAATCTTGAGCCTTCTGAGGTTCTTTTCTTATGAGTGAGGGATTTCTTGTGAATGGGAATAGCGGCAGGCTATTTCCGCAGCAGTTCCACACCGGGAAAGTTTGAGGAGTGAGTGCGGGATGTCTTGTGATTTAAGGTGATCTCCTCTCCTCCTTCATTTTTTCTTGGTGTGGGTCAGGTAGGGTTCTTTTTGGTTACCCTCCTGAGCCTCTTTGGTCCGCTTTTTCACCGCTTGGGTAGACACATGCCAGCTTCCCAACTGGCAGTGGTCGCCGCTTGTCTTCAGGAAAAGTTGTGTCCATTGAGGGATTGCTGAAGATGAGGCTCTTTTAGGGTGCTTCCTTCTACTCTTTGTGAAGTTGAGCACTCCTTTTGAGCTCTTTTCGTCCTGCTGCGACATGGTGAACTCCGGAGCCTTTTGCAGAGGGTTCTTTTTTGCCAGGTCGTCTATCCTGATCCTCGCTGCCAGTCGCTGCCGTCGCCGGGGTTCTTTCGAGCTGCTGAGGGGTTCTTCTGGAGCTCGATCTATCTTCATAGGAACCTCTACTGCGCTGCTGGTGATCTGGAGGAGTCTTTTGTCTTCTTTGTATCTTGTACGTAGGAGTTCTTTTCGGGCTCCCCGTGTACTTGAGTCTTCTTTGTATCTTGTA
The DNA here is from genome assembly GCA_015847255.1 of Hyparrhenia diplandra. Lineage (NCBI taxonomy): Eukaryota > Viridiplantae > Streptophyta > Magnoliopsida > Poales > Poaceae > Hyparrhenia > Hyparrhenia diplandra. The sequence goes on along the minus strand of JADLZK010004613.1, from coordinate 18,949 downwards.
GGGAATTGTTTCCCATGTAACTTGTAGTCTTCAAGATATTGAATAAAGAAATCTTTTCCAACTTGTATCTTGTACTTGTATGATCTGATTGCCAGAGTTGTTTTCTTCCGATGACTCGGTTGCGTCCTCCTTTCTTTGTCGTTGAGTGGAGTTGATTGCTTGGATTTGTGCCTTTAGAATTCTTCCTTAGGCTTCTGGCTTCGTCCTTCTTCGATAGGCTATGCCGAGTAGATTAGAGTCTTGCTCTGGATTGTTAGGGTTGTTCTCCTGACTTGTTCAGCTTGCCTTCTTGTAGACTTGCTGGAAATAGGTTGGAGTCATGCTCCGAGTTATCAGGGTTGTCCTCCTGACTTGTCAGCTTGCCTTCTTGTAGACTTTGCTGGAATAGGTTGGAGTCTTTCTCCTGTTTGTCAGGGTTGTTCCCCTAGCTTGCCCTTCTTGTAGACCTGGCTTGTAAATAGGTTGGAGTCTTGCTCGAGTTATGCAGGTTGTTTTCGACTTGTTCGTTCAGCGCCTTCTTGTAGACCTGCTTGAAAATAGATTGGAGTCTTGCTCACGTGCGTTAGAGTTGTTTCTTCTGTGTCGCGTGGGCGGCCGTCTTCTAGGCACGCTAGAGTAGATTGGAGTCTTGCTCCTGGTTGTCAGGGTTGTTCTCTTGACATGTCAGCTTGCCTTCTTCTTCTAGGCCCTCTTTGAAGTAAGTTGGAGTCTTGCTCCTGTGCTCTTAGGGTTCTTCTCCCGGACGCTCGACTTGTCTTTTTCTTTAGACTCGTCGTAGAGGTTTTGGAGTCATGCTCCGTGTACCAGAGTTGTTTTTCTCTGGATTTTCAGCTTGTCTTTTCTTAGACTTACTGATAATGTTTGGGGTCGTGCCCGATTTGTCAGGATTGTTTTCCTCTGACAAGTGACTTGTGTCTTCTTCTAAGACTTGTCACGAGAGTTGGAGTCTTGCTCCTGGCCGTCCGGTTTCTCCTTTAGGCCTCTAGCGTCGTCTTTCTTAGACTTGCTAGTATGATTTGGTGGAGTCTTGCTCCGAAAAGAGTTGTTCTAACTCTAGGTTGCCTCTTCTGGGCTAGGGAGCTCCCATGTTGTCCGGTGGACTATGACATGACGTCCCATGTAAGGTTCTCAGTCCGGGCCCATTTAAGTGCACTGCGGACTGAAGGTCAAGATGGTTGGGTTTCTATTTCACAACACTACAATCCACCTTGCACGGTTTGGGCTGCTGCGCTTTTCGAGAGACTTGATGTGAGGCGATGGGTTTCTATTTCACAACACTACACCGTTCACGCCCGGTTCGAAAGGCCGTCCGCCGTCATTGGACATAGTGGCGCTTTACGGACCCTCGATGGCCTCTGCGACCTAACGTGCCGATTCTCGCCTTCTCTTTTTCGAGTTACGATCCTCAATCTCCGTTAGGATTTAAGGGTGGGCGCTATTCGAGCTAGGGCGTCGCGTGGTTCCATCCTTGATTTTGACCTCCGTTACGGTGGTCGGGGTAGCCTTCTTTTTGGTCGACTTCCTTTTGTGAAGTACCGGTTCGGGCTTGTTTTGTTCTTCTCCCTTGGGAGGTAGGTAGCTTCGTTACGGTGGACTTCTTTACGTTTTTGAAGTGCCGATTGAGCTATTTGTTTTGGTGACCTTTCCTTTGGTTGGATGGTCTAGAGTTGTTCTCGGGCCGCCTTCTTCGTCTTGAAGTGTCGGAGAGTTGTTTTGCTTTTCTGCGTCTTCTCTTACGTCTTGGTGGCATTGAGTCTCTCGATTATGGGTAGAACCTTACGAGGCGGCTTATGTGCCAAGAGTTTTCGATTTCTTTCCCTTGCATTGTCATCAACTTCGTAGGTTCCCGGTCCCGATACTCTTTTGGCGATGAAGGGTCCTTCCCATGGGTGGCGACTTGTGCTTTCATACGTCTTCTAATTTCTTTTGAGTACTTGATCTCACGGGTTGAGTTTTCTTGGGCGTGTGCTTTTGTCATAATGCCTTACGAGTCCTTGCGGGTATCTTACGTTACGAAGGGTGGCATCTGTCGACTTCTTACGCACGATCAATTTCAAGTCTTCTTATGCATTCTCCTTCTCCTTCTTGAATTGCTCAATTCTTGGAGAGCTCCATATTAGGTCTGCGGTAGAACGACTTCGACCCGTAGGTTAGGAAGAAAGGAGAATAGCCCGTTGCTCTGGCGATTTGAGTTCTTAGGCCCCCATTTTACTTTTGGGATTTCATCAATCCATTTGGCTCCGTAGTCTTTGAGTTCTTCATACGGTCTAGGCTTTAGCCGGTGAGGATTAGCCCATTGTCCCTTTCCACTTGCCCGTTAGCCCGAGGATGTGCCCGCAGATGCATAGTCGACATGTATCTGCGCATCTCGAGCCCAATCTTCGAATCTACGCATTTGTAAAGGGTGATCAGAGTGCGTGATGATCTGTTAGATGCGCCGAATCTGTGCATGATCTCTTGTATGAACTCGGCCGCTTTGGTTGAGCTGAAGGTGACCCGGTGGCTTGTATTCTATCCACTTGGTGAACTTGTCGATGGCGGCGAAGATGTATTCATACCCTCCTTTGGCTCTTTTGAGTGGTCCGACTTGATCCGGTCCCGGCCGCGAAAAAGGCCATGATGGTGGTATCGCGGTCGGGTTGTGGTGGTACATGCACTGTCTTGCAAACATCGGCATCCTTTGCATCTTTTGGCGAGTTCTTACTGCGTCTTTGAGAGTTGTTGGCCGATAGTATCTAGTTTTGAATGCTTTTCCGACGGCGTTCTTGGCCTTGGTTTGCCGCAACATCGAGTGGATTTCTTTGAGGATTTCTTTTCCTTCTTGAGCTTATGCATTTGAGTAGTACTCCTAATGATGCTACTCTTTTGTAAAGCTTGTCCCCAATGAGCACATAGTTCTTGCTTCTCCTTAAGATCCTTGTGGCTTGGCTTTGTCTTGGGGTAGCGTCTTGTTCTTGATGAAGTTAATGATATCTTCGATCCAAGGGGAGTTGTTCTGCGACACGGAGATATTATCATTAATCTGTTAGAGCTGATGGCTTCCATGTTGTCTTCTTACGGGTTCTCTTTGATTGAGGGCTTCAAGAGTTCTTCGACGAATACTCCTGGTGGGACTTGAGCTCAGTCGGATCCGAGTTTGGCTGAGTGCGTCTGCGACCACGTTTGCGTCTCGAACACGTCTGCGGGATCTCTAGGCCTTGGAAGTTCTTTTTCGGTTTGCGTACTTCTTGCGGTAGAGGCCCATGTTGTCCTTGGTGCAGTCCCAATCTTTGTTGACTTGATTGATGACAACAGCGGAGTCGCCTTATACTTGAAGTCTTTTGATTCCCAGAGTTCTTGCTACTTTGAGGCCATGGATGAGTGCTTCATACTCTGCCTCGTTGTTTGTAGCTTGCCACATGATTTGTAGCACGTATTTGAGTTGTCTTCCTTCTAGAGATATGAATAGAATCCCGGCTCCTGCTCCCCCGAGTTTCAATGATCCATCAAAGTACATGTTCCAATGCTTATTGATGTCATCGGGTATGGGTTGTTGGAGCTCTGTCCATTCTGCTATGAAGTCTGGAAGTGCCTGGGATTTGATTGCTCTCCGTGGGGTGAACTCTAGATTTAGTGCTCCGAGTTCAACTGCCCATTTTGATATGCGCCCTGTTGAATCTCTGTTCCGCAGGATGTCCCCGAGCGGGGAGTCCGTGACCACTGTTATCTTGTGGCTGTCGAAGTAGTGCCGTAGCTTCCTTGAGGTGATCAGTATGGAGTAGAGTAGTTTATGTACATGAGGGTATCGAGCTTTGGATTCTGACAGCACTTCACTCACGTAGTAGACTGGCCTCTGCACTTTGTTGGTGTATCCGGGCTCTTCTCTCTCCACGATGATTCTTTGAGTGACCACCGTGTTGGTTGCTGCTATGTACAGCATGAGTCCTTCTTGAACTTTTGGAGGAGTTAGGACTGGAGCTGACGTTAGGTACTGTTTGAGTTCTTCAAATGCCTTGTCCGCCTCTTCAGTCCACTCGAACTTCCCCTTGGTCTTGATCAGTTTGAAGAAGGGAAGTCCCTTCTCTCCGAGTTTTGATATGAATCTGTTGAGTGCTGCCATGCACCCTGTGAGTTTCTGGACGTCCTTGACGCTTCGGGGTTGTTTCATCTCTGTGATTGCTCTGATTTGCTTGGTGCTGGCTTCTATGCCTCTGCTGCTGACCAAGAACCCTAGCAGTTGTCCCGATGGTACTCCAAAAACGCATTTGGCTGGGTTGAGCTTCCACTTCCACTTCTTGAGGTTGATGAAAGTCTCTTCCGTGTCCGGAATCGAGTGTCACGGTTCTCTTGTTTTCACCACCACGTCGTCTACGTATGCTTCGGCGTTCCTGCCAATCTGCTCTCCCAAGCAATTCTGTATCGCCCTTTGATACGTTGCCCCGACGTTTTTTAATCCGAAGGACATTGTCTTGTAGCAGTAAGCACCGAACGGAGTGATGAAAGAGGTCTTGCTCTGATCTTCCTTCTTCAGCGCAATCTGATGGTATCCTGAGTAGCAATCCAAGAATGATAGCAGAGCTGATCCTGCCGTGGAATCTACTATCTGGTCAATCCTTGGTAACCCGAAGGGATCTTTCGGGCAGTGCTTGTTCAGGTCCGTGTAGTCTACACACATGCGCCGATACGAAGTGTTCTTCTTTTGTACGGAAACCGGGTTAGCTAGCCAATCTGGATGCAAGATTTCTCTCGATGAACCCGGCTGCGAGTAGTTTCGTGATCTCCTTCTTGATGGCTTCTCTCTTTTCTGGTGAGAACCGCCTCAGTCTTTGTCTGATGGGTTTTGACCCTTCGTTGATGTCGATTACGTGCTTTCGGGCCGGCTCCTTGGAACGCCCGGGCATATCGGTGGTTTCGGGCAAAGATGTCTTTGTGTTGCCTTAGGAAGGCGGTGGTGGCGCGAATTCCTATTTTGGAGATAGGTGAGCACTGATGATTGCCGTCTTGGAAGAATCACCAGTTTGCAAGTCGATGTGCTTGACGTCGGCTTCTTGTGGGGGTGCCAAGATTGCTTGTTTTTTGGCTGGAATCTCGAGTTCTTCTGGATTTGTCTCCTCAACCATCTTGTTGACTTCTTTCTTCTCCAAGAGCTCTCCTGTGTTGTTTGCAATTTTGATGGCTTGTACATCACACTCGAAAGCCTTCTTGAGGTCTCCTTTGATTGAAAGAACCCCAAATGGCGACGGCATCTTCAATAGTAGATACGGGTAGTGTGGGATGGCCATGAACTTTGCAATTGCTGGTCTTCCCATGATGGCGTGGTATGGTGACTCGAGATCTGCTACTTCGAACTTGATGTATTCCGTTCGGTAGTTGGATGGAGATCTAAAGGTGACTGGCAAGGTGACTTGTCCGACTGGTATTGCAGCTCGTCCAGGGATTATCCCATAGAAGGGTGTGCTGGAGGGCGCGATTAATCCAGAGAGGTCTAGTCCCATCTTGTCCAGTGTCTCTGAGAATATGATGTTTAGTCCTGCTCCTCCGTCGATCAATACCTTGGTGACTGTGACCCGAGCTATCGTGGGTTCTAGTACCAAGGGGATACTGATCGGCGTTACCTAAGCTTGTCCATTGATCCTCCCGCGTGAATTGTATTGGGTATTGAGACCGGTTGAGGTAGCGTGGCGTTGCGGGCTCTGGCGCCATGATTGGCCAGGAGTGCTAGCTTGTCTTGCCTCTTGCTCTTCGATCAGGGAACTCCGGAGAATATGACGTTCAGAGATCTTGTTGCTTTCTGAAAATCCCCAGTCTTCGGCTCGCCATTGGCTTCTCCTCTGTCTTCTTGATTGTCCCGTTTTTGAGCAGAGTTGTTTCTTCCCTTGTACTTTTCCTGGAATATCGTGCAGTTTCCAAGCGTGTGCTAAGCTCTAGGGTGGAATATGCAAGGTAGGTCTTCCAGTTTAATATTGCTTTTGTTGCTGTTGTTGTTGTTGTTGAACATCCGCTTGTAGGGCTTCTTAGGCTTTTATGCTAGTGCAACAAAGGTTGTTATGGCCCCTCGCTTCTTGTTACGTTGAGAGTTGTTTTGATCCTTCTTGGGCCTTCCGAGTTCTTTCTTTTCGAAAGCGGTCTCGGGTTCTTTCTTCGGCGCCCGATCATCTTCTCAACGGTTTGTTTGAACTGTTCGTTGGTCCTCGGGTTGTCTTTGTAGAAGTCGAGAATTGCCATCTTGAAAAGATTCCATTACCGAAGGCATCTATCACTTCTCTCTCTGTGATGTCGTGCACTTGGGATCTCATTTCGCCAAATCTTTGGTAGTAATCTCTCAGGGATTCTCCTTGCTTCTGCTTGAGGCTTTTTAGCTCAGCTTGAGTAATAGGATGGGTGATGATTCCTGCCAAGTTGTCGCGAACACTTTCTACAAAATCTTCCCGATATCGATTGAGCCCTCTTCGATCTTGTCGAACCATTGGGCGGTAGAGCTTCTAGAGCCATGGGAAAGAAAACGGCCTTTGCATCATCATTTCCTCCAACCCGACTCAATGGATTGCGGTAGACTCGAGCCATTGTCTTGGCTTTGTTTTCCCATCGTATTTTGAGTGGTTTGAAGGTTTGAACTTTGGTGGCAGTATGACTTCTTGCAATCTTTCTGCGAAGCATGGAAATCTGTCATAGCCTCCCGTAGTTCTTTCTTCAAATCTTCCCGAGGTTCTTCCTCCTTTTGATTGAGCTCTTGCGGTCGATAGGTTGACTCTGCGACTTCTTCTCGTCGGCTTGGTCTTGGGGCGAGGCTCTCCCTTGGGGGTCTCGGTTTCTTCCACCGTCCCTCCTTGGTAGCCTGGAATTTTTAGAATTCTCGGCATGCTCGACCCTTCGAAGACGTTGGACCGACTTCCTTTGCACGAGAGTTGTTTGCCTTTGACGTGGCGTTCTAGGATCTCTTTTTGCGGGTGGCTTTACGCATCGCATCCTTGATGAGCCTCTCCTCGTCATTCGGGTTTGAAGCGATCTTTAGGCGTTCGATCAACTCTTGTATCTTCTCGTGAGTTGTATGTTTGTCTTCGGCTTCTCTTTTGTCGGACTTTAATTTTTCATACTCGCGCGGTCGGCTTGATATTTGTCCTAGGCTTGCATGCGCGTTGTTGCTCTGTCTCGGCGCCCATTCTTCAGCTTGTTCTTCTTCAGCCTTGCTTGACGTTGATCTTCTCCTTCATCTTCTTGGGTTCTTTCATCCGCCGAGATGTTTGATAGGCCTTCGTCGGTGGATCTGATGTCAGGGGCATCTGGACGGTTAAGCGGGGAGCGAGTTCTTGCCACCATTAGGATCTCTCTGGTAGGCATGGTCTCAGGTCGCCACTCCTTCCGTCCAGGGTCCTCCCTGGCTATCTCTGCTTCCCGACGGTCTGCCTTGGTGAGGGTTCTTGGCCAGTGGATGATGCACTCCCCTGGTGTCCTTGTTAAGACGAGCCCTCTTTGCGCGCCCTTCAAAGGAATCTCCAGCTTCCTCTTGAACGTTGTCTTGACGCGCCTTGTGTACGTAGACGCTGAGTTGCGTAGTCCAGTTGGGAACTGGAAAGGTAGTCCGGCTTGGTAACCGGAGTTGTTTCCGAATTCGCCTTCCTTCTTCGAGTCGGGGTAGCCTTCCTTGAACGATCTGGAGAAACTCCGATCCGAGTCAAAGTGTTCTTTGAACGATCTGGAGAAACTCCGATCCGAGTCGAAGTGGCTTCCCTTGTCCGAGTTGAGGTGGGAGGAGAGCTTCGAGCTGTCTTCGGAGTCCGTCTTAATGCCTTGGACGTCCTCCCCGAGTTGGTTTCGTAGTCGGGTTCCGTCCCTCGGGCGCAAATCTCGGGATAAACCCGAGCTTGTCCTCCATGTTCAAGGCGGTTTCGGTGAGTCGATTCTTTGGAGCTTCTCGGCGAGTTCAGGTTCTTCGGTCTTGGATTCCTCGATGATGTAGCTTCGGGTCTTGCCGTCGTTGTTGACCTCGCAAGCCCATGTCCCTAAGATGATTGTCTTCTTCGCCGGTGAGCTCATGATGTCGTGGTCCCGCCGGACTCTCGCGCTGAAATTCGACGAGAGCCCCTACCGCCGGCGCCCTGACCGCCGATGTTTTATGACCGAGCCCGCCACGGGGTGAACCGGGCGGTTTGTTCGGGCCTCGATGAACCCGGGCCCGGCGTTTGTTCTTGCGGTGACATTGAGAGTGGGGTTTTATCTTGGTTCGGGCCCTCGATCCTTGATCGAGTAAAGACCTTTACGTCCAATCGGTGTGAGCCTGTTTTTTATTGATGGGGTCAACCGAGAATCGGTTGTGGTGTTTACAGCACTTGATGTGTTCAAGTTGCGCTCTCCTCTACGAGGTGCTCCTTGGTCGCCTTTTATAGTTCAAGGGACCAAGGAGCTCGCTACGGTCCTAGTCGGATCTGAGAGAGGGTTGTCCGACGAGGGGATTCAACACCGAACTCTAAACATGGATCGACTAGAGTTCTATCCTAGTTACAACGAAGTCACCGTAGCTACGCTTCCATTGCCTTCGAGAGTTGTTTGTGGCCGCAAGCTGGGATAGAACCCCGCGAACAACTCGGTAGAGTTCTTTGGTGATCCCGTATCCACGGCTTCTAGAGCCATGTGAAAAAAAAACGGCCTTTGCGTCATCATTTCCTCCAGCCCGACTCAATGGATTGCGGTAGACTCGAGCCATTGTCTTGGCTCTGTTTTCCCATCGTATTTTGAGTGGTTTGAAGGTTTCAACTTTGGTGGCGGTTTGACTTCTTGCAATCTTTTCTGCGAAGCATGGAAATCTGTCATAGCCTCCTCAGTAGTTCTTTCTTCAAATCTTCGGGTTCTTCCTCCTTTTGATTGAGCTCTTGCGGTCGATAGGTTGACTCTGTGACTTCTTCTCGTCGGCTTGGTCTTGGGGCGAGGCTCTCCCTCGCGGGTCTCGGTTTCTTCCACCGTCCCTCCTTGGTAGCCTGGAATTTTTAGAATTCTCGGCATGCTCGATAATTTTCAAAGGCGTTGGACCGACTTCCTTGTGCACGAGTTGTTTGCCTTTGATTTGTGACGTTCTAGGATCTCTTTCACGGGTGGCTTTTCTGCGGCGCTTCCTTGATGAGCCTCTCCTCGTCATTCGGGGTTTGAAGCGGGTCTTTTCGGCGTTTGATCAACTCTTGTATCTTCTCGTGAGTTGTATGTTTGTCTTCGGCTTCTCTTTTCGGACTTCAATTTTTCATACTGGCCGCGGTCGGCGATATTTTTCCCGGCTTGCATGCGCGTTGTTGCTCTCTCTCTCGGCGCCCATTCTTGACTTGTTCTTCTTTAGCCTTTGCTTGGCGTTGATCTTCTCTTTCATCTTCTTGGGTTCTTTCATCCGCCCAGAGATGTTTGATAGGCCTTCGTCGGTGGATCGATGTCGAGGGGCATCCGGGCCGGTTAAGCGGGGGGCGAGTTCTTGCCACCATTAGGATCTCTCGGTAGGCATGGTCTCGGGTCGCCACTCCTTCCGTCCCGGGGTCCTCCCCTCGCTATCTCTCGCTTCCCCGACGGTGCGCCTTGGTGAGGGTTCTTGGCCGATGGATGATGCACTCCCACGGGGTCCTTGTTAAGACGAGCCCTCTTTGCGCGCCCTTCAAAGGAATCTCCGGCTTCCTCTTGAACGTTGTCTTGACGCGCCTTGTGTGCGCGTGACGCCGAAGTTCGCGTAGTCCGGTTGGGAATCTGGAAGGTAGTCCGGCTTGGTAACCGGAGTTGTTTCGACCGCCTTCCTTCTTTGAGTCGGGGTAGCCTTCCTTGAACGATCCGGAGAAACTCCGATCCGAGTCAAAGTGTTCTTTGAACGATCCGGAGAAACTCCGATCCGAGTCGAAGTGGCTTCCCTTGTCCGAAGTTGACGTGGGAGGAGAGCTTCGAGGCTGTCTTCGGAGTCCGCCTTAATGCCTTGGGCGTCCTCCCCGAGTTGGTTTCGTAGTCGGGTTCCGTCCTGTCGGCGCAAATCTCCGGGATCGCTTCGAGCTTGTCCTCCATGTTCGAGGCGGTTTCGGTGAGCGTCGATTCTTTGGAGCTTCTCGGCGAGTTCTGGTTCTTCGGTCTTGGATTCCTTGATGATGTAGCTTCGAGTCTTGCCGTCGTCGTTGATCTCGCAAGCCCATGTCCCGAAGATGATTGTCTTCTTCGCCGGTGAGCTCATGATGTCGTGGTCCGCCGGACTCTCGCGCTGAAATTCGACGAGAGCCCCTACCTGGCGCGCCAGCTGTCGATGTTTTACGACCGAGAGCCTGCCACGGGGTGAACCGGGCAGTTTGTTCGGGCCTCGATGAACCTGGAGCCCGGCGGTTTGTTGTGCAGCTGACATTGAGAGCGGGGTTTTTATACTGGTTCGGGCCCTCGATCCTTGATCGAGTAAAGACCTTTACGTCAATCGGCGTGAGCCTGTTTTTTATTGATGGGGTCAACCGAGAATCGGTTGTGGTGTTTACAGCACTTGATGTGTTCAAGTTGCGCTCTCCTCTACGAGGTGCTCCTTGGTCGCCTTTTATAGTTCAAGGGACCAAGGAGCATGCTACTGATCCTAGTCGGGATCTGAGAGGGTTGTCGGACGAGGATTTGAACACCGAACTCTAAACATGGATCGACTAGAGTTCTATCCTAGTTACAACAGAAGTCACCGTAGCTATATATGCTTCCATTGCCTTCTGAGAGTTGTTTGTGGCCGCAGGCTAGGATAGAACCCTGCGAACAACTCGGTAGAGTTCTTTGGTGATCCCGTATCCACACCCATATACACATTGCCCTGGTAAGTTTCATTGCTAGAGCCTGATATCTGCTTTGAAGCTGATTGCATCTTATCATCACTGTATTGTTTGTCTTTTCCAGTATTCCCCTTGTAGTTACTAGGCCCAGAAGTTAACTGCCCAACAGTCTTTTCCTGGTCAGTCTTTTGCTTTTTTTGGGAAGGTGGAGTTGTCTCCCTATTGTTATCTCTTGCATTCCTGATCCATTGGTTTCCAGCTTAAGTGATATGGCCTTCCTGTATCACCTCCCTCTGAAAGAAAAAATCATACCACTAGAAGTCTAAGAGTCCATCCACTGAAGCAGGGACCTTGGTGATATCCCTGCAACCAATTCTGACCCTTACATACTCATATCTAGATAAATTCTCTTTGTCAACTTCCAGAGGAATCCCAACTTTAGAAGCCACCATACAAACATTTGCATAAGATCTCTTCTCATAAGGGATATTTGTTATTCTAAACCAAGCTGACTCCAACTGGCCTTTAGATCCATTGGTGGGATCCCATTTCTCCACTTTGATGACTGCTTGAGGTACAGTCCTCATTCTCATTTCAATGAAATGACATACATCTTCCAAAACTTGCACATTAGGGAACCTTAACTGATATTTTCCCTCATTCAGTTTCTTTGCATACCACCTCCACATGGATTGTTTCCCAGCTTTAAGTGCAAATTTAGCCTCAATTTGTCTGGGTGTAACTTCTCCAGCTATCACTGTTATCAGAGCAACTGAAGACATATCCCTGATCCCCTCATCAGTCTGTGAGCTCTCAATCACATGAAAACCCTGGCCATAAGTAGATAAGCCATAGAAAGGTGCATTAAATTTCCAAGGCATTTTAGTTGAGCATACTCTTGCTACATGTCCTTCCCCCTTGCATCTTGGGCAGATTACAGGGTTGGGGCAGTCAGTAGGGTTATGTCCAGTCCTCCCACACCTTTGGCAGAACCTAGGTTTGTCGCCTGTTGCCTGATTGGCAGTTTGATTGACCATCTCTTGTACAACAGCATTCTGGACAACAGCAGTATGAGGTGCATTGTTTACAGAAACTTGAGCTTCCTGATTTTCCACCAGCTGTCTATTAGCATTTTCATCAATACGTTCAGTTTGGATTGCTTGCTCAACATGCAAAGTCTGGCCAACTCCTTCTCTTTCTACAATTCCTCTTCCTCTATCTAGAAACCTACCACCCCTGTCTCTTCCACCTCTTGGAACCCAGTTTCTATTCCCCTGACCATACCAGTCGTCTCTAACACCTGCACCCCGATTGCCTACAAATCTGTTGTACCGGCCAGCAACATATGGACGCCTATTCATAGTGTTAATAGGCTGCAGAGGAGCCTGAACAACCTGCACAAATGTTCGAGTATCACCACCTAAAGTGGACCATCCCAGATTTGTTCTATTGACTCCACCAAGGGGAGTAGAATCAGATGAACTCGGCTTAGACAGATTATTGAATTGAACCTTAATTGTAGAAGCAACTCCTACTTCTAAACTACGAGTCCATAGGTGTTCTAATCGCAGGCTCAAATCAGCATCAGGGTGATTGCTTACCTCGTGTGGAAGCTTCACCTTGCTCGGGATCTGTCTTCCTGCCTCGCCTCCGACTCGACCATATCCCAACCCTTTCGCAATCTCCAAGGGAAAGCTAGGGTTTCCGCCGCTATAGATGGAGTTTACGGCCCGTCCCCCCTGATCGTCTCGCTCTGCAAGGACGACCTCCTCACTACCCCCAAATCGAATCCGCCATGGCCCAGAGGTCAGCGACTGCAAAGGAGTCGAGACGTGCGCTCTGGATGCCGACAACGTGGATTCCCCATCCTCCTTGTGAAATCTCGCAAACGCCCCTACACCTTGGCATGGAAACGCACTCTCACCTGCCCTCCCGGATGCGCTCGGAGACGTGTCGGGCTCGTCGCCATGGCGTGCGGTGCACGGTCCGTGCGAGTCGCTCGCGTCGCCCGGGTCTCCCGTGTCGGGAGGAGAGAGACGACCCATCTCCCTCTCCCTGTCAAAGCCCATATATGTGTGAAGTTATTCTTGGAATTGGATCAAAGTGGCGATGAGTGTTTTTAGCTCCGTGGCAAGCCTCCCTTAATAGTGCTACGGGCGAAGGTACATATTATAAATTAGTAGTGCAAGTGCACCCCGCAAAAATGCCGAAATTAAAGAGTGATTATAAAACGCGATTAGGCGTGGTCTAAAAAATAGAGTAATCATGTCTAGGTTTTTTGGCCCCTACATGCTCAACATTGCTTATCGTAGCCGTCCAATTTGCATCGAGATGTGTGCATCAGGAGAAAGTGGGAGAGAGAGTAATGTAGCACAAATCTTAAAAGCGCATTTGAATGCTGAGGAGATAAGCAATGCTGAACATGTACATACTATCTTGTATATCAACCATGTATACACCTTGCTAGTTGCTTGACGCATGTCTAGCCACAAGCCAGATTAACTCTCTCTAATTTATTCAAACTTCGCTACTGCATAGTTACAATCCTAGTCTAGATTATTTACATGGATCATCAGATTCGCCAGATCTCTAGATTCGTCCCAATATGTAAAAGTAGCATTCACTACACCACAACCCTTAATCAGCGACTTTCAGTCCGTTGCTATATGGGAGGTACAGCGACTTTCAATCCGTGGCTAAAAGTTACAGCGACGGACCCCTGCAAATGCTAATGAAGCCGTGGTTAAATGTATACAGCGACGGACCCTCCTTTAGCCACGGACCATCCAACGATAAAGCTTTAGCAACGGATAACCGGTCAGAGCTTTTAGCAACGGATGGTCCATTGTAATATTAAACTTATAGCAACTGACGGTCCATCGGGCTCAATTAAATATGTAAAAAAAATAAAAGCTACATCTAAAGGTATAGCTAATGATCAAACATTAGCTATACCTTGATTCACATACACAAAGGTGATGACGTTCAAAAGTGATAACATTATCCATACATTGATTCACGTATCAAACAAATACATTGTTAATGTAATATCACTTAACATCAAACTAGTCACTTAACATGAAGTTAATAATTTGTCAGATCAAGTCCAAACTCTAGCTATATTGAGTTCAAAGAACATCAAGTCCAAACTCTAACTACACAAAAGATTGCATAGTGCAGACATCAAAGTGAGGCTTTCAGCACAAGCAACTGATCGTCCAATGTCATCCACTCCACTACTATCTGCAAGTAAAAAATTAGTTATTGGTCTGGCACATCCATAAGAAATATTTCAGATAAGGAACTGTGTACAAAAATATTTCGGATTTGAGACCAGTACAAGTTGTGTTGAGTGATGTCATTTATAAATTCATGATAAGTTCATGTGCTATGTCATTTATAATAGAGACCAGTACAACCTCCTTTGCTATGACAACAACAAAACACATCTACTGGCAAAAACTAAGTTTCGGTGGAAAGGGAAGCTCCTACAGCAGGATGAACAGAAGGGGAGCCGTGGCAGCAAAATCGAACCTTGGGGTCACAGGTGAGGATGTTGTGAGGCCGGGATCCTCCTGTGGACAAGAGGGAAGAACAATAGTAGTAGTACTATACTAGTACATAGTCCTGACTAAATCTTGAGAAGAATTAGTCTAACAGTGTCTTTGGTCCAGATTAGGTTTGCATTTGAAGAGTACATGAGAAATAATCACAATCAGCAGCAGTGTGCTGTAGCCTAGTAGCTGCACCATATCTGAGTGTAAAATTGGAGCTAGTCAGTAAGCATGCAAAAGTCAGGAACCATTGGCATCTGCCTCCACTAACTGTTGGATGGAATATTCTTTCTCAAGCGAATGCTAAATTGCTAGTCATTACATATACATAGCGCTTCTCTACATAAGGATGAGCATTCAGTTTTCAATCATGTCAACTCAGTTTTGAGTTTTCAGTTCTATCATCCCAAATTAAGTGTTCTGCAGTTGGCTTAAAGTTGACTACATGTCCACTCTTGGGGCAGGGAGGGGAGGTGTATATACAGCCATACTGCTGTCAGCATGGCTGTTGACGCTGTTATCTTGTTCTTTCTATTTTACTAGAGTTGGATTCCTAAAATAATAACCTGTAGTAGTGTCTACCGTGAGCATGGTAAGAAACTAAAATAATAACTCATATGTATAAGCTCTACCTCTTTAAACTGACATGTAGTGCCCAGTCCATGGCTTTAACATCTGTATCCAATCGTTTCTGGAAAGTCAAGAAAAATAAGCCAATCAGTCCAAGGATGCATAATCTGGACAAAACATCTAAACACACTGTCTTGCAACCTGGCGGCTAAACATCTACAATCCACTCCGAGATAGCACAATAAAAGGCAGCAAGCACATGTAAGAATACAGACATACAAACACATGTAAGAATACAAATCGCAGGAAGTAAAAGGCACTACATACCAGCCTTTGTATCAACATCTAAACACACTGTCTTGCAACCTGGCGGCTAAACATCTACAATCCACTCCGAGATAGCACAATAAAAGGCAGCAAGCACATGTAAGAATACAAACATACAAACACATGTAAGAATACAAATCGCAGGAAGTAAAAGGCACTACATATCAGCCTTTGTATCAGCATCTTTCCCACCTCACGAGACATACCATGTCATAACAGGAAGCTACAACTTGCTGTCTAGCAGTACTTCTCAGGTTTGGCCAACTTGCACTACAGGAAGCTAAACTACAGAGATGCTAGTAAGTTGTGCAAAGCATATTACCAACTTGGGTACCACCAGCTAGCAAAACTAAGAAAGAGCAGTACCTTTACGTAAGTCCAAAGAGCTATCTTATTTTAAGCGTCCACAAGCCTCCAATCAGAGCTTCCTATAATTTTCTCCAATAGACTGCCCCTTGTCATTTAGTTCTATTTTAATTTAGGCATGATGCAGGTTCCCTTGGATGTTTACCTGCTAGCGAAAATGAAACAATTTGACTGGATTCAGATTTAGGAACAGTTGTAATAGTAGTTTCAGTGGTAATAACATTAGGAGGAGGAGAAGCAACAGTAGTAGTAGCAGCAGCTGTTGTAGTAGGAATAATTATTTGAATTTGGGCACTAATACTTGTTTGAATCAGTACTACTAATTGGGTTGCAAACTACTATAAACAGTAACAAAACAAATGATCTACTGGCTGAACTAACACAAAATACAATGTCTACATTCCCAGGCCACCTTGCTTGTACCACCAGATACAAAGATTTTCAACATAAGATAGTTATGTGAGTACACAATATTTAAAATTACAATTAGCATATGGTAAATATTACTTCTAGACATGTCTGAACACTACTATAATACAAAGTGAAGAGCATATACTTACCTCTGACACCTTATAGTCATAGCGAGGGCCACTTTTGATTTGTTTATTGTTTCTTTTAGAGCATATACCGAAGCAAAACTGCAGCTCTCCCAAACCAAACTTTACCCAACCGATACTTGTTAGTTCAGTTCGATTTATCAATGGAGCTGCTCTTACAATACTAAGGCCATGTTTCCCTATGAAGTATTTGGTTACTACTAAACTACTAAGATAATGTCGTATTCATTATGCAAGAATGTGTCAGAGGTAAGTCTATTACGTTAACAAAATATTACTAAACAAATCATATACATCTACTACTACCAATTTCTACAGCTATCTTTCTTTAGGAAATTCAAGAGAAAATCAATAGCAAGGAGCTGTAGTCGTTACCTGCCACTGCTGGACACGCATGGATGCTGGGTGTCGTCTACCGCTGTGTCAAGCGCCACAATTATCAACAGCTGGCACACGTGGTCTGGTGCACTTGACATGGAAGAACAGAAGCAGCTGCTCCATTCTATAGGGTGCCTAGGGTTCTTGACCAATGAACTGCTGCTTCACTATAGGTGATGATGTTGTAGGTATCCCACACCTAGTACATATTGCAGCATGTGCACAAGGGTTACACTAGCACATCCATCTATGTTTAAGTTGACATGATCTTCTCTATGTTCTTGAATTTGAACATGAATGGGCAAGATCGAGCTACTTTACGAATGCCATCCAAGGTGCCCAACTGGTATCACAGGACTTCTCAATGCCTCACATGTCTATGTATTGTAGCAACAAAGCCATAGATGTAGAGTTGCTAGCTCATCCATGTTCCTAGGTATATATAGCTCTCAGAACTTAGCTAGCTAGTCCTGCTTTTCACCTTCATCTGCATGATCTTTTTATCGACAGAATAATGATGGATGAGATGTACTACCTAGCCAAATTATATATATTACACCACACCTGCACTGTAGTACATGGATGTGTAACATCTGTGTACAAAATTCAGAGGACAACTCAATGCTTGTTGTTGACTACTGCCATGGACACTTTCTTAACCAGCCATGCTGTCAATCTAGACAACTACTCTGAACATTATTTCTGACGTTACCTAAGCCCATGTCACCCTCAAGCCCAAGAACCAATGCTTTATTTTGCATGAAAATTAGCATGCAGGCAGCCTGATACAGTTGTGGAAAAGAACTGATTATGGAAGAAACTGAAGGGACCCAAAACCCGGATTTTTACCGATGAAGGGAAAATTTGAATGGGAATATTTTGCATGAAAATTAGCATGCAGGCAGCCTGATACAGTTGTGGAAAAGAACTGATTATGGAAGAAACTGAAGGGACCCAAGAATGGGAAGTAGATCTTCTTGGTTTGCCAACAGCTAAATGAAAATGGCTGGCTGGCTAGCACGCAGTACTCCTTTCTTATGAGAGACAGAGCAAACAAAAAACACGCACACACTGCAATCTATTACAGAAGATTAGCATAGATCAAAAATCCCAAATCTGTTGAAATAGGATTCTCCTATGAGTTGTTTTCTGCGTGGTGTGCAGTAAGAACTTGCACTACTACTTTAAGTAATATATGCTACAGCCTCAAATAGGATTTTCACTAACTGTGCCAGCAGTAATACGAAAACTAGAAAGCAGATTAAGCAACCCACGTGTAAAAGTCAAAGAACAATTTAGGATTCTGTGACAAAGTGGAGAAAAATGTCTGGAAGAAAGCAGTGGTGAGGAAGATGAGCACCTGACCAGAGTCTTGCTGTCAGATTTGCGGTCGGGTGTCTGGGCTTGGGGACTCCTGCGGTGGGCTGGCGCCGACGGTTGCGTCGGGACCTGTGAGATGCTCCCGGCCGCCGGGTCCTGGGCACTCCTTCTCCTGGTGTGGGCGAGTGGCCTCGGGTCGTAGCAGATCCTGGTGTCGACTGGCGAGCTCGGTTCCTCGGTGGCGAGCGGCAGGGGCCGGGGGAGTGGGCGAGGCGAGCGGCGTTGGGTTGGAGCAGGAGGCGAGCAGGCTCACGGCGTGCGGAGGCAGGCGGGCGGCCTCGCGGCGCGCGGCGTGGAGGCAGGCAGGCGGGCGAGCGGGCGAGCGGCGCGGGGGCGGGCGGGCTCGCGGCGGCGGCGTGGAGGCAGGGCAGGCTCGCGGCGTGCGGCGTGTGCGGGGTGGAAATGACGGCGGCTGGAGGTTGGGGGGACCTAGGGTTTGGAACTTTTGGGCCAAACATGTGCGGGAGCAGCCCAAAACACCGCGCGAAACTTGTTTAGCAACGGACGGTCAGACTGATCTATAGCAACGGCCGGTCCAACTCAAATGCAAAATATTAACAAAGCAACGGACCGTCCATCGCCGTATTGGATATTAGCAACGGACAATCCGTGATAAACTTTTAACAATCCACCTTCCAATGCTAATTAAAACTTTTAAAGAATGCAGTCAGATTCTTTGTTTTTAAGTGCTGTGGTGTAGTGATTCCTTTCTGGGACGGAGAGGATAAGCTTCTGAAGGTGAAGGGCGTAGACCCGTGCTTTGCATATCTTCTAGCTTGAGCTTGAGTGAGTATGAATCTCGATCCACTTTACAAGGAATCACCTCAAAGTTGGCCGATGGTGTCATCGCGAAAGGATGCGCGCTGCAGATTTCATTAGTCACCGTACCTGCTTAGAATTAGAATATTTAATGAACTTAGAAAGTACAGTAGTATTTGATAGCGAGCATCTTTAATTGTTTATATAATCTAATCTAATGTGGATCTTATTTTTTTCTATGCGATATAAAAACCCCTACTCATCTCCTCTTTCATTTGGAAGAACGCTGCACCAACTCGGGCGCAAATGTTTTAACTTTCTGGCTGCCCAT
>JADLZK010004611.1:0-49818 GCA_015847255.1 Hyparrhenia diplandra | reverse complement strand
TTAATGAAACTCTTTTCAAAAAAAAAAAAAAAAAAAGATCTCTTGATCACTTCCACTAGAAAACTGCATTTCTATAAATAATAACCTGCCCTTCTTCCAGGGCTTAGAAAACAATATACAAAGTTCTTGGATCAGTAGATATATCTCAATTCTTGGATCAGTAGATATATCTCCAAATTAAACCGATAAATAGAGAAGATATCATTCTTGATCGGTAGATATATCTCCAATTCTCTAGCTATTTTTCTTAAGTAGCACCATCAGATCATACCTGAGGATTGTAAAAAAAATACCCGCCATTACATCCATCCTTGGGTGAGGCCGCACAAACTAGCAATACAGGTTCGATAGAGATTTAATTTTACAGAAACAGAAGAGTGAAGCCGCTAGAAACCGCTTGGACAACCTCTAGGTCGCTTGAGGCGCCATGAGCTAGACGAGATGGCAGGGGCCGTGGAACCGGTAGGTTCATGGACTCCAGGTACAACCTCGTCACCTTCACATTAAGGCCCTTTGATGATCCAACAATAGTGAAGAATCGCCACCCTTTCAGAGTTGTTCGAGTTCTTCTCAATTCTTGATGATGTAGTAATGGGGTCATCCTCGTAGTTGAAACTGTAACATGCACAGTGGAGATCTCTTTATTCACTTGCATTCGCCTTTACCTTCGTCGGTCACCTTATGCTTGCAAACTTCCATCAAACCAGCCCGAACGTTCGGATTCTCGTTCTTGAGCCCCCAGTTCAGCCTTTCCATTCCCTTTGTCATATTTACAAAGTTGAGTCTCTGCACTCAAATTCAACTCTTTCCTTCCATCAATTTCAGATTAACTCCAACTACTTCAACAGGCTTGCTATTGCCACAACACCCAGATCCGAGAAACTGAATTACGCTCCTTTGTTGCGGCCTGATTGCACTCTCACCTACTCGAGATAAGCTTGTTGTTGCTATAAAACCCAGACTTCAGCAGCAGAATCAATCATTGGTTTGAAGCTCAACATCACCAATGATCTCAGCACTCAAATACTGCAGCTCAACAGTTTAGGTTCGTGTTGTGATAATCCGAATCTTGCTCTTCCAAAAAAGCGTGATAAGCGGCTCAACTCTGATCTCAAAATCAACCATTGTTGCTTCTGCGGCCCTCTTCTACTACCCGACCGCCATCATCGTGAGCCAAACTCATCAACACAAGAATTGAACACTTCCTCGCCCTTCTCGGCGCTCCTGCCGTTAGCAGACGCAGTGCGCGGCGAGCCGGTGACGAGTAGACATTCCATCGATCGATATCGAGCAACTTCCATAGGGATCGTCGGGGGGCCAAACCGACAGGGAGCAGTGCTTCCTGACGTAAGTTGAGGTCCCACCGCCTTATGCGGCGGCGCGTGGTGGAGATGACCCATTTTGGCTTGAGGGATCCCGATTGCCGCTCGGCTTCGTCCGTGGCGAAAGTGCATCGACGGCGTGCGGACCGACTTAAAACCGACGCGCCAAGACGGCCGCCGGCTTCCGCTGCGTTGACGCGCCTCCTCCGAGGGCGGATCGAAGTTAATGGCTGTACCACTACGTGGATACGGATGATAGAGGCTCGGGCTGGTCGCGGCACGCCGCGGTAGCGAGGCTCTCCGTGGCCCGCTCGCCGCCGTGCGACGGCGGGATGACATGGAAGCGGTGGAGGGCGGCGCGGCGTCATCGGCGGGCGAGGATCTCCGGCGGCGTGTGTGAGCGCTGCAGTGGCGCTGGAAGCTTTCTTTCCCTGGCGGACGTAGATCTTTCTGACCAAGCGCCTTGGACACCCCTGAGGGCGCCCCCGCCCTAGCATGTGACGAGGAGGTACACACGGCGGCCAAAGTGCTTCGGGGCCTTGATTGATCACCTCCGGCGGATGGAGTCCTCCCCACTGGGAACCCAGAGCGCACCGCCGGCAAGGTGCAGCTCGAGGAAGAGGTAGTCGGCGCGGGGGGCGTGGCGCGGTCCGCGTGGCACGGTGCCGAGCTGGAGTCAGCGGCGGGGCCGCGGTGGTGTAGGGACGGGCACGGGGCCCAGGAACAGAACATCACGGCGCCTGGTCCCATGTTAAAATGGAATGGATGAGAATGGTCGGTTATCCGAATCGACGAGGGGACATGAGGAAAGAGGAGGGATGGGCGAGTTGACCGGCAGTGGTTGGCGCCGAGCGGACGGACCGTCGCCGTCGGGTCCGGATTCGCAGCGGCGGGTCGCTAACGCTCAGCTCGGACGAACGCGCCGCGGTCGAGCCGGGGAAGATGCGGGAGGGCTACGATGAGGATGGTGAAGGGAGGCATAGACCGGGGAGACGGCGTAGGTGGGCGGCGATGCCGGGCGAGGTGGTCCCGATGGGCGCGGGCGTGAGGAAGCGGTGGCGCTTCAGCGACGACGACGCCGGGGTCCACGCGTCCACCGCGAACGGCATCCACGGGCATCTCGACGGGCATCTCGACCGGCCGTCCGCCTCGTCCCCTCCGCCGTGCCCTTCTCCGGCGAGCGATCCAATCCGCCGCATTGATTGGATTGGCGCCCCGCCGCTCGGCAATTTCAATTTTGAGAGGGAGGACGGGAGGAGAGTAGAGAAAGAGTAGTTTTGTTTTGTTTCACTTCCAGCGAGGACACTACAATCGAATAAGTTATTGTAGTGAGCGTGGGTTGGAATTCAAAATGTATTCAAATCGAAAAATTTGCCAAATTTTGTATAGATAAATTCTCCCCTTAAGTTATTTATTTCAAGATTCTTGAGAGCTAGAGCATTCCAAATTTGAACAAAATTTTGATAATAATAACATAACATAGAAAGCGGGTTGTTCTGCGAACGGCTGATTTAATAGTATCATGCAAGACGAACAAGATGAAGCAAGAACAAGCAAACATTGTCAAAGAAAGAAAGACCTAAGCTAGAAGAGATATGGATGTCCCACGGGTCCAGACTCGAATAGGGACGACAACACCGTCGAGACGCTTGCGGCCCTCGGCAGGATTCTAATCTCCAACGCAGGTCTTAAGCGCTAGCCATGGCCATGACCAGGGCTCGAGACCTACACGGGAGATTATAGTCCTACTTTGCCATGAGCCCCTCTCTTAATGAGTACCTATTACAACTATCAAGCATCAGATATTGTTGGACCGCACCACACACCTTGGGCCAACAACACAAGATCTATTATCTTCAAATTGCTCCGTGGATAGATAGATGTGTATATGATCTTCTCTTTGATCCTTTTAAAATCTCCCACGTAGTTCTTTGTGGTTGTACCTAGGATCAACCCAAAAAAGGTATTTAAGACAACACAATTTGTGTACAAGTTAGATACCAGGTGTCACATAAATTTGTAATAGACAAGATACGTGTTCACTTGGAACTCACATTGCCGAGCTCATCTATCATCTTGACTAGTTTCCGTGCTCTACAGCATGGCAGTTCAACTAGCTAGATTTTGCTTCTCGGACCCCAACCTTCCTATATATGAAGTCGCCGGCGCTTGACATTCGATGTGGAAGAGGACATGTGGAGGTCCCGGACACCTGTTATGAGCAGTAGTAGAGAGGCAGCCATAGCCAAAGCCATAGCCAAACAACAACAACCACCCCGCACAAGCTTTGAACAAATGCGCACATCACCCCCTCGCATCCGCCAGCCTAGTTCAATGGGATGCGTGCAACCAAATAGCCTATTTATAATCTCCCGCATAGGTCTTAGTGATTGTACCTAGAATCAATCGGAAAAAAGTATTTAAGACAGATAGCATGAGGATATGCAAGACAAAAACAAAACCCTTTGGATCAGATTTTGAATTCTCAAAATCTTGATTAGCTAGATTTCTAGAATCTAGATTTTAGACAAAATCTGAATGTTGTGTTTGGATATCTGGATTCTAGAAAAAAGATTTTATGGTTGTAGGCATGTGGATGGGCAAAATTAGGTAAAATCTCCTCTTGGGCTGATTCTGGATTTTTACAATCCCGGCAATTAGATTCTAGAATCTAGGGCCCAGTAGGTCTTTACCCAACAAGATGTGCTTCTCTTCCGACATTTTCTTCGGCGGACGCCCCAACACTAGAGATCCGAGCGACGGGGACTTCGCAGAAGCGACGGCGTCGGCAATCTGTCGAACGCCGCGATAAGCGCCTCGTTCTCCGCCCGCTCCACGCCGCCGCCGGATCCCCGTCGGAAGTCAAGACGATGACGCGACCTCGCCAGTAGCCGCCATCGGACCGCCACCGGGGCCACGGAGGCCCCACGATGGACCCCGACCTGCAACCACAAAAAAAAAAAAAAACTTCAGATTTCTTTGCTTCAAAAACCACACGAAAGAATCATATCTAGCTCCATGGGTGTGATAAAGAGGTGCACCACGCCAGGATGAAGACGCCAGCGCCGGGGCTTAGGGCGCGAGGCGCACTCTCGTGGTCGGACCGCTCTCTACTCTTTGTTGGGTGAGAAGAGTTTGGAAGTCAGCAGAGAAGAGGCGAGAAGAGGGGTACTACTACTAGGGGTACTATGGGAGATGGGAGAAGGAAGTGACGAGAGAGACAATGAGACGACACACCATGGCCCCACCTGCACCCGGGTTTCGACGGAAGTTTGCGGGGGCTTACTTATAACATGTGTACTACTACAAAAGTACTAGTATTTCGAATTTGAAACAGACTTGGCGGCACTCCCAGATTAAAAATAGAAATCGGGTTTTTTTTGTGAAGGGATAGCGAGGAGCCGAGGACATTGGCGCCCGTGCTCGCCTCGAAATTCAATTTTGAGCGGAGGGCGGGAGGAGAGTGGAGAAAGCGAGAGTAGTTTGTTTCATTTCACTTCCAAAGGGGGCACTTGTTCCTGCATCGAATGAGTTTTGTAGTGAGTGTGGGGCTAGTGGCAAAATAGTTGGAAAAGCACTTGTTAGAACTCCCCGTAGCACTTTTGTTTGTATTTGGTAAACATTGTCCAATCGTGGACTAAATAGGCTCAAAAGATTTGTCTCGTCATTTACAACAAAACTGTGTAATTAGTTATTTTTTAACCAACATTTACTGCTCCGAACATATGTTTTTTGGTGTATTTAATGTGATGTGATGGAGAGAGTCTAAAAATTTGGAAGTTGGCTTAGAAATAGTATTTGCCAACTAAACGAGGCTTGGGTTGGACTTCAAAATGTATTCAAATAAGGAAATTTACCAAATTTTGTATAGTTACATACTCCCTCTATCTTAAGTTATTTGTTTCAAGATTCTTGAGAGCTAGAGCATTCCAAATTTGAACAAATTTTTGATAATAATATTGTAGAGAGACGGTGTGTTACGCTAACATCATTTTGGCCGATTTAGTAGTATATATCCTATGAGACGAGAATAAGATGAAACAAGATGAAGCAAGAACAAGCAAACATTGTCAAGAAGAAAGAAAAAAATGCACCTAAGCTACGAAGACAAATATGGACGTCCCTCGGGTCCAAACTCGAATAGGGATAACGACCGTTGAGACGCTTGTGGCTCTCGGCGGATTATAATCTCCAGTAGCAGTCTTAAACGCCCGACCATGTGCATGACCCCTTGAGACTTACACGGAGATTATAGTCCTATGGCCGCGAGCCCCCTCTCGTCGATGTTTCTCATCGATGTTAACGGGGACAATGAGTACCAACTACAACCGATATACTACTATTGACTTGGACTGGACCGCCCGGCAGAAGGAGGCACACCAACTCGGCACACCAACTCTACCGGTTGTAGGGTTTGATCGTTTTGAGCACCGTAACGCTGTGGAGAGTCTTAGCATCCAGTTTACACCTGAAAAAATAGAATAGCCAACAAAAAAATATTACTTCCTAGCGGTTTCACGTATACATTTAACAAGAAATGACATAGCATCTACAAGAGTTTGCTAAACTAGTTTGCCATCCTTGGATTTTTGCAAAAAAAAAAAAAATAACTTGGCTTATCTTATTTCAGCTTATTCTCTCACGTATACTATTCAATCAGCCAAAATCATCCGAACAGTATTCGATATACTATAGTAGTACTGTTGTAGGCTTTTGGCGGCACTCCGACACTCCCGAATAAAAATAGAAATCGTTTTTTCTTTTTTTTTTTTCTTTTTTTCTTTTGTGAAGGGTCGAAGAGTAGCCGGTACAGGGGCCCGGGGCCCCGGAGATATCTTGTATGCCGCACGCGAATCCTTTGAGTACAATAGGGCCCACGCCGCCATCGTTGTTTCCGTCCATCATTGGTGCAGGCAGCGCAAATGTCATCCGCACCGCACCGATCCTCCTGAGAACTCCTTTTTCCATTTTTTTCCACCAAAGACGGGTTTGTAGAAGGCGTTGACTACAATGAACGGCCTGTAGGGTCACATATTGAGTCATTTGATAGGCCTGTTCGATGCATTATGGGAGAAGGAAGAGACAAGAGACGATAGAGAGAGAGAAGAGACAAAGAGTTTGGCCAAGCTCCTGCGTCTCCATTTGATCTAGGGCTGCCAAATTTGTTTCGACACAAGGCCACAAGGCCAACATAGAGCCTATTCGGGCCGGGCCGTCCGGCCGGGCCGATGCCGTGAGAGAAAGTACCGCTGGCGGGCAGCGGGCCGGGCCGATGCCGTGAGAGAAAAATATCGCCGACCGGGCCGGGCCGATAAGCCGTTTACTCCTTCCGCCTCAAAAATATGCCAAATTTGATCTAGAGCTGCATGTCGCGCCGCCCCCGCCGCGCGCACCGACGCCCCAGGAAGGTGCGCCGCCCTAGCTCGAGGAGCGGACCCTCGCTGCGCCCGCCCGTCTGCGATTTTCACAGAGAAACGGGATGGAGAAACGGAACCCGCGTTTCGAGAACGGGGTTCGCTCGGACGAGGCGGATGGGCGGCGGAGCCGACCCGCATCCTCAGCGAATATTCCTCTCATGGGTTGGCTCCGTTCCTTCCTTCCTGCATCCAAACACCCGAAAAAGAGGTTCAACCTCAACCCGGCTCGCTCCGCTCTCCAACCAAACACACGGCTAGTTTGTGGATAAGTCAAACCTTTATAACTTTGACCATATGTATAGAAAAACTACTACATGTTTACAATATGTAATAAGTATCATTAGATTGATATCGGATCATACTTCCGTAATAAATTTTATTTGGAGATCTAAGTATCACTATTATTATTTTCTATATACTTAATAGTCAAACTTCCGTCCCAAAATGTTAGTCGTTCTCGGTTTTAAAATGTCACAACTTTGACTCGATTTTTACAAAATAAGTGCAACATTTGTATCTTTAAATAAATTTGTTAAAAAAATAGGTTCAAAGATTTTGGGACGGAGGGTGTATTCATCCGCACACCATCTATTTAGAAGGCACCATCTCGCAACATACTATACTACTATACTACTATTCACTATCTAGTATTATCTTCAAATTGCTCCAAAGCACCATAGACGAGATGGATATGATATTCTCTTTAATCCTTTTATAGGGCATGTTTGGCAGGGGCTTCTTCTTGGCTCGGCTCCTCGGAGGAGCCCTACCAAACGGTCTAGGAGGAGGAGCCGTTTGGAGCCGTTTTTAGTGGAAAAAGGAGGAGCCGGGAGCCGTTTTTGGAGGAGCCCCAATTTGAGCTTCTCCAAAACGGCTCCGGCTCCTCTAGTGAAGCCCCTTCCGAGAAGCCCCCGCCAAACACACCCATAATCTCTCGCCTAGTTCTTTGTGGTTGTACACGATCAACCCGACAAAAGGTATTTAAGACAACACAATTTTTGTACAAGTTAGATAGAATGAGTCACATAAATTTGTAAGATGACACAATGACTAGTTCCTAGCGTTCGCGCTAGATCCGGTGTTGAGTCACATGATGAGTTCCTTAGCTATCCCCTTAAAGATGATGAGCTAGATCATGGAACCCATTGTTGATGAAGGCAAGCTCTTCTGAGTTTCGGGCGCTTGTTGCCCCATGTCCAAGCTCTCCAGCCATAAAGTATCAAAAAAAGGTGGTAGAGTGTTGTTCATGACTTCCTTCTCGGTGGTTTTATCTCCCAATTAGAGGTTTTGAGTAACAAAAAAAGATCTTTGCAAAAAAAATGAATATCTAAAGAAAAGACGACGTGCATCCCTCTTTTGGACAAAAGTCATACTAGGGCGAGAAGGGCCATGCTTGGTAATCGAAAATCTTCTAGAGATGAATAATGCTTGACTTTTTTCAACAAAGAGGGGCCCAATGCCCTCCAAAGAGAGAAAAATCAAGATGGCCCTTACCCACCTAGGTGTAAGACCATTGTAGAAATTATTAGAAAGAGCCATGTCTCCATGCTTGATGTGGGCGGCAAGGATGTACTATTTACAGCCTTTCCCACCTCATCCATTGGTTCATTTGGATATCATCCCAATTGTATTCTTGCCCAAGGCATTGGTTTTACCCATTGGGAAGAAACGCTTAAGAGGGTCATACATAGGATTTGCTCCGTGCACCGACTTGAGCTTTGTCCTTGTTGAACCAAATATTCCCCACAAGGGAGAAAGGAAATCAAAGAGCTTGATGGCATGGTCCATGTCCTTGATGACAATGGTGTCTTATGATTCTAGGAAATTTTGAAGGTGTGCGTTGGCATCCTCGCTATGAACAATCGGTTAATGGATTTGCCCGTACCATCGTGATGAGGCCGAAAGCGATCTCAAAATTCTTGTCCCAACGTTGATATAGCTTTGCCCGGGGACTTGCCCAGGGTGAGTAGTCCGGAGTTTGTCTTTGGCCATGAAAATGTTGATGAAGATGGTACGGTGATGATGGGTTCAACCTCATAATGGAGTACCGAGAATAGGGTGTCACTACCATATTTCCATCAACGCTTTGGATTGTCAACGAAGTTGTTCGGTGGTTGCGACCGATCATATACTATCCCCGTTTTCATCCACAACGAAGAAAACAAAAAAGAGTTAGCCCGCAAAGACTAGGGCTATCATTCATACATGTGGTTATAATCATCATATGCTAGCTTTATGATTTTTTTTTAGAAAACCATGCCTCCCGAACGGCGCCGAAATGCTTGTTGATATTTCTTAACGACATTACCCCCCGGGCGTAATAACCCATTTCCGGGCGAACGGCACCGTAAATGCTTGTTGGCACTTCATAGTGCAATCTCTAAGAATAATATTCTCGGAGATCACGTTAAGAGATATCTATGATAGATGGATTCATGTGTTTACTTTTTAGTCAATCCGGTAAAAGCGCACGGATCTATCATTGTAGCATTTCACCCGGTGGTATTCGGTATCGTGATTTATATTTTCCCATGGGAAGGCAGTTTGTGTGGTTAGCTAGCATAATGATGATGATGATCCACAATGTATTTATGAATAACCATTAGTCAATTGCAGGGGTAAGAAGAATAGATATTAGGATAGTGACAAACACACATAAGCTACTACACCACTAGGGAGAGAAAAGGATAAAAGAGAATCTACAATGAGAAGGTGGTTCTAAATATTGCACATGGGTGAACTCTAGTTTAACATGTGAGGAGGCTAAATCATGATGGGATTTGTTCATATATGATGGGAGATGCCCGCCGCAGCATAGTTGAATTAGCCGATGGACACTTTCGTAACTCCAACTCAACATCCGAACGTGGAGGAATACGATGGGCGGTAGAGATGATGTAACCACCGCCCCTACCTCTTATTTACTGATGCCCCTATTTCGATGATTACTATAGACCGTGGACACCACGTCCACGATATAGAAAACTACCTAAATCCCCGGGACTCCCCCCTATATCGACAAGCAAGGATAAAGGTAAACCCGAAGGTACACCAAACCATCATAATCTACATAAACCGGATTACTCTCTAGCGTGTGGATTTAATGAGTCTTTTAATTCTATAATTAGCCAAGTTCTATCTACTAATATGTCAACTAGATCATAGTTCACACATTAATAAGATAACATGAGGGTAACTATACTAGCTAGTTCTAACGAATTGCAATATGAATATAAAGACTTGAATATTGAAAGGAACTCCATAATAATATTAATATTACCAAAAGATCCTTCCAAGGAGACAAGCCCTCCTTGAAGCTCAACCTTGCTCAAAACTACAACTTGGACTAAAGAAAGTGAGTGAAGTGCTCAAGGGTGTGTGTTGTGTGTTTGGAAGGGGGTGTGGCCTCTATTTATAGGAGAATGAAAGTGGTTTTTCCCTGGGAGTTTTAAATTCAAATCCCCTTACCCGCCATGCACCGCCTCGGCTCCTCCGGTATATTCGGATACAAGACGCTTGCGGGGGATACCACACGGGCTTGTTTATTTACTTATTAACACCCGCGGCATAGTACCTAGGTTTTATTCCCCGCCCCCAGTTTAACTATAGGGATGACAACCCGGTGTAGGTTGCCTATTCCAATGAATTGTTTCTTTCCGTTTTATTCGGTTAAGGCCCATCCACGCCCCTTTGGTCAAAAGCGCATTTACGAGTTTGCACTTTACTCTTTATTTGGCGTACTCTCACCTTTTACGTGTTTGTTCCACAAAACAATTATTCTGGAATACAAGTGGAACTAGGTGAGTAGTAACCGTTATTTGACATAAGTGTGTTCCATCTCTTTAATTAGAGCTAAGTTGGCGGTATAAGATGTATGATAGTGACCGCCAACACTTAGTAGAGTAGCCAACAAGATATAACTATGACAGGAGCTGCTAAACCATTGCTTCCTGGCAGCTTCATGTATACAATTAATGAGAAA
Organism: Hyparrhenia diplandra; assembly: GCA_015847255.1. Taxonomy (NCBI): domain Eukaryota; kingdom Viridiplantae; phylum Streptophyta; class Magnoliopsida; order Poales; family Poaceae; genus Hyparrhenia; species Hyparrhenia diplandra. The sequence continues at coordinate 39,097 of JADLZK010004611.1, read as the reverse complement.
TTATGAAATTTAACCCGTTATTTGTGTGCCGCTAGAAATATGACCCGGAATTCGCATGCCTTATGAAATATGACCCATGTCGCACGAATTCTTATGAAATCTGGATTTTTTAGGATTTTCGGATTTTCTGTAAATTTAGGAATTTCTTTAACTTCCTCTATATATCCTGGTCATCACCCTTCTTTACAGCACTCTCCCGCACTCATTCCTCCTTTATATCTCTAATACTCTATACCAACTATTATTAGTGCCCTTGTAAAAAAAAACTATTATTAGTGCGGCCTACTTATAATTTTATCTAAACATATCCATGTGATATCTAGTTTTGAAGAATTTATTAAAACAAATTTAATGGTGTAATCGGAATTTAATTTAGACTTTTGGTTTGTCAGTTATAATATTTTTTAGGTATTTTAAATTGTGGGGCCCGCCGGTGGCCATGCTCTTTCTCTCTCGTTCGGCTTCTGCCTCCTCCTGCAGCTCGTCCGACGTGGCCTGTTGCGTGCTTGGAAACCGCGAGACAAAAATTTTCACTATAATTTAATCCAACGCTTCTGCGACAAGGAACCAGAAGCGTTCACGTTGCAACGGCGGCCGGCCGCTCTGCCTCTGCCTCGGCGCCGCGCGAGTCCCCGTAAAAAAGTAATGATATTGTTGGAAAAGGTTTTGGTCAAAACAAATTTACGATTATAATCGAATTTAATTTAGATTTTTGGTTTGTCGGTTAAAACATTTTTTTAGGTATTTTAAATTGTGGGGCCCGCCGGTGGCCTCTCGTCTAGTAGGAGTAGTACTAATCCGGCGTTTGTGCGAGAAGGAACCGAAAGCGTTCACGTTGCCATGGCCGGCCATCTCGTGCCTCTGCTTGCCGCCGCTGAGGGGTGTACTTGTACATCGGGGTCACGTATGGAGTCATTTCACATGCCCGCTCGATCGATCGAGAGAGAATGAGGTGAGCGTTCGATGCCAAATTTGTTTCAACACAACTACACAAGGCCACAATTTGCCTCTTTACGGAACAAATCAAGCTAAATTTGTTTGTTGAGCCACAATGCACAAACTAGCAATACAAGTTCAATACTGATTCAGTAGGGAGCATCTGTTTAGAAGGCGCCCTCCTCCCCGTCCGGACTTCGAAAGTACGACAACAACACACCGCCGAGGCGCTTGCGCGCCCTCGGCGGGATTATAATCTCCAGTAGCGGTCTTAAGCTCTAGCCATGGGCATGATTAAGGCTCGAGACCTACACGGAGATTATAGTCCTACGATCGTGAGCCCCTCTCGTCAATGTTAACGAGGGATAATGAGTATCTAACCGCTCAAGCTACTATTCACTTGGACCGCACCACACCTCGGGCTCACAACGCAAAAATCTATTATCTTCAAATTACTCCGGCGGCATGGATGAGTGGGAGGGCGCGGCCAAGGTCCAAAGATGAAGGCGACATTCCAATCAAAAAGCGGGGCGGGCTAAGGCATAGGATGCCACGGCATGCGGCATGAACAGGTGCCTCACTTATGAGGCCGAGGCCGGCCGATAGCCTACAAGAAGGATAATAGAAGAGAGGTGGAAAAAAGATCTCCAAGCGAAGAAGATGTGCTTTTCTTGCGACATTTTCTTCGCCTCCTCCCCATCCTTTTATAATCTCCCGCATAGGTCTTTGTGTTTGTACCTAGGATGAATCGGGAAAAGGTATAAGACAACAAAATTATTGAGCAATGTTGTACTACAAGCTAAGATAGCAAACCTTTTTAGAGCCATTCAAAAAACCTTCAAAAAAAGGGAAGGATAATGCACTTTACAATCTAGATTTTGGTGCTTACCCAAGAAGATGTGCTTCTCTTGCGACATTTTTTTTTGGCCTCCGCCCAAAACACCCGAGAGATCGAGGCGGCCAAGACTTCACTACGACGACGGCGCGTCGGCAATCTGGCGAGGCGGACCCACGTGTCGGACCGCTCTCTACTCTTGTTTGGTTGAGATGAGTTTGGAAAGTCGGGACGAAAGAGGTGAGAAGTAACTAGTACTAGGTGTAGTATGGGAGAAGGAAGAGACGAGAGATCTGCGAGAAAAAACTACCCATAGCACTATATATGGAGCATACTTGTATGAGGGAATCCGAGGTGGCAAATCTGTAGAGTGTTTGATCACGGATACCCATGGTCCCACGGTTAATTTAGCCCTGGCAAAAGTTTGTATAACTTGTTTGGAGTAAATTTAGCCCTGACAAAAGTTTGTCTTAGGAATCTGGCATCATTTTTTTTGAATTTGGGAATCCGGCCTCAAAACGAAAATTTGTTAGGAATTCAAAACTTGCTCATAGTGCCCACACAACACCCGCCCTCCGCATTCATACATATACTTTATATCCTTTGTGTGGGCCCACTTGTAATTTTATCTAAATATATCCATGTGATATCTTGTTTTGAAGAATTAATTGAAACAAATTTAATGGCGTGTCGGAACTTAATTTAGATTTTTGGTTTGTCGGTTATAACATTTTTAGGTATTTTTAAATTGTGGGGCCCGCCGGTGGCCTCTCGTCTAGGAGTAGTACTAATCCGGCGGCTTGTGCGAAGGAACCGTAAAGCGTTCACGTTGCCACGGGCCCATGGCCGGCCGGCTCTGCCTCTGGCGGCGCGAGTCCCGTAGTATTTGTTGGAAAAGGTTTTGGTCAAAACTTTTTTTTTTGGGAATATAAAAACTCGTCGTTCCGTCCACCCTTGGTGCGGGCCACGCGGTGTCATCTGCACCTGCACTACGGACTCCTTTTTCCAAAGACGGGTGCGTAGAATCATAATCATGACATGCCCTGAACACCTGTGTAGAGTAGGTGTACTGTACGGGTCACGTATGGTGTCATTTCACATGCCTGTTCGATCGAGAGAGAGAGAATGAGGCGAGTGTTCGATGACAAATTTGTTTCAACACAAGGCCAAAATTTGCCTCTTATCAAGCTGAATTTGTTTGTTGAGCCACAATGCACAAACTAGCAATACAGGTTCGATACAAATTCTTGGAGAGCGAGCATTCCAAATTTGAACAATTTTTTTGATAATATAACAACATTACGGAGAACAGGTTGTTTTGCTAACGCCTGATTTTGGCTGATTTAATAGTATTCCGTGAGACATAACAAGCTGAAACAAGATGAAGCAAGAGCAAGCGAACATTGTCAAAAAGAGGAAGCAAGACCTAAGCTACGAAGACATATATGGACGTCTCTCGGGTCCAGACTCGAGTAGGGACGATGACACCCTCGAGGAGCTTGCGGCCGGATTATAATCTCTAGTAGCGGGTCTTAAGCGCTAGCCATGGCCATGACCGGGGCTCGAGACCTACACGGGAGATTATAGTCCTACGGCCGAGAGCCCCACTCGTCAAAGTCAACTCAAGAAACAAGCAAGAGTTTTGAGTCTACGCCTGAGGCGTGGTGTCGATTAGAGGAGAACAATATGCTCACTTTTTTTTGTGCACATCGGTCCTCCTCATCCTTTGATAATTTCCCGCGTAGATCTCTGTGGTTGTAGAAGGTAGCATGAGTCACAAAGATATGCAAGACAAACACAAAAACTTTTTAGATCCATTCAGAAAACACTTCAAGAAAGGAAGGATAATGCACTTTAGAATCTAGACTTCGGTGCTTACCCAAGCAGATGTGCTTCTCTTGCGACATTTTCTTCGGCCTCCTTCCCAACCCAACACTAGAGATCAGAGCGGCCGGGACTTCAGAGACCACATGAAGTCGAGATCTGAACGGCCGGGACTCGATCCAGATCTGCAACCATACAAAAAAGAAAAAAAAAAACTCATGTATTTGTTGTTTCAAAAACCACATGAAAAACCATATCTAGCTTGCAGCTGCATGGATGTGATAAAGAGGTGCACCTGCCTAGGATGGAGACGAAGGCGAAGGCGAAGGCGAGGCTGACCCCTGTGTAGAGAGCGGTGTATTGTGTGAGTACTACTAGTAGGTGTGTAGTATGGGAGAAGGAAGAGACGAGAGACTGCGAGAGAGAACTGCCCATAGTATATATGGAGCATTTGAGGGAATCCGAGGTGGCAAGCGTAGAGTGTTCGATCACGAGACACCATGGTCCCACGGTTAATGTAAAAGGGGACTGTAACTTGTGTGCTAGTGCTAGTATTTCGAAATGTTAAACATTGTTTGGAGTAATAGGACTTTGGGAGAATTAGAATTTGGCCCTGAAGAAAGTTTGTCTTAGGAATCGGCATCATTTTTTTTTTAATTTGGGAATCGGCCTCAAATCAAAACGAAAAATTGTTAGGAATCCGACCTTTTGTCACTTTTGGAAATTCATAACTAGAGTTTGGTAACTCAATTTTGGTGAACCAATTTTTTTTTGTGCACCTTGAGATGTCTAGTTTTTATTAAAAATATGAAACTGGCCATATTTTGTAGAATTATTTAATTTTCATAAAACATAATATGTTGGTGTTAAAAATAAATAATTCTACAAAACATGGCCCGATTCCACATTTTTAATAAAAACTAACCATCTCAAGGAGCACAAGTTTTTATTAAGTTTTGACCTCGCCGTAGAATGCATTGACAACACTAGCGTTCACACAACCAAAGTAATCACTACGAATGTGTACAAGGTGAATCCCGATTGCAACGTCTCGCGGCGCGTTTCCTCGGTGGCGGCGCTCATCGGGGCCGCGGCGTTTTTCGGCCCTTCGACGGGTTTGGCGGCTCTGTCAACCCAAACCTGCGAGAGATTTGTGTATCCATGCTCCCGGCTTTCGTGGGGCTCCAATCAGCGAGGAGGACCGAGCCGGATTGAGGGAGTTTCGGCAATCATGCCGCCGCTTGTAGTCGATCTCCTTGATCCTCAAACTCTTATCGGTGAATTCCTTGAGGATTAGTTTGTACTCCCTCGGTTCCAAATTGTAGTTCACTTTGGCTTTTCTAGATCCATTTCTTTTAGTATGTATCTAGACATAATGTATAACTAGATGCATAACAAAACCAATGTATCTAGAAAAGCCAAAGTGAACTATAATTTGGAACGGAAAAAGTACCTGTGATGAAAACTTTGAATAAAGTACTTGGTCTGCATTTGTGCTTCTTCACTTTGTATTTGTTCGGTTTCTTTCTTTCTTCAAACGCGTACTACTGTTCCGTCTATCAAACGATTACCGTTGTTTCGTCTTTTTATTGTTGTTTCATGACCTATTACTTGATACTACCCTCCGTTCCACAATACTTGCAATTCTTTGACTCATATAAAAGCGTGTTTATTTGCTTTCGTCTTATTCAAATTTTTTATGTAAATTATAAAACAAAGAAAACGTCATTACAATATCTTTAGTGATGTAATAAGTCATAACAAAAGTGGTAATATTTATTAAAAAAAGTTGAATAAGATGAGAGGTCAAACACGGTTTATATGAGTCAAAAAAATTGCAAGTATTGTGGAACGGAGGGTATTTTAATTTCAAGACAAGCTACGTGCGGAGTACAAGCCATCGCGTCGGCCGTGTTGCCGGCCTCTTGCCCTTCTTCTTTGACAACGAGCGCTGCCCTCGCTCTTGCCCTCTAGAGTAGCCGGCCCGTGCACTCGAAGTGTCTCTGATAGTAGCGACGGACAGCCCGGGAACGGAGGCAACAACCGACGCTTCTGCGACAAGGAACCAGAAGCGTTTGGCCGGCCGCGCGAGTCCCCGTAAAAGTAAGGTTTTGGCAATATAAAAATGATCAGTAGTACACATGTACGGTACTCTGGACTATTCCGTGACACGTCTTTGATCATATCCACGCCCTTTCCATGCGAATCCTTTGCGTATGCTTCACACCTCGCTATAGTTACACGGTGGAGCCACGTGCGCCCTATCGTTCCGTCAATCCTTGGTGCATGCCATGCAGTCACCTCCACGTGGGATGGCTGGTGCCCTCCCGCGGCGGGCATGAGGCACGTACAATGGGGATGCTAAACATTGAAGGCATAGTAAAACTTTTTCTACTTTACTACTACAACGGTGTAGTAGGTGCTTCATTAACTAAATAACTAGTCAACAATACTATAATTAGCTTGTCACGGTAGGATTTCCTTCAAGCCCGGGCACAAGCGTCGGATGCTTAATTAGGCGGCGATGCCGCGCAAAAGCGCCACTGTGAGCCAAACGTCAAAAAAGCGCATGCGGCGCCGCTAAAAGCGCTGCGTCTTTCTTCATACTAAACTATCCCAATGTGTGTAGTATGTGTAATCTACTAAATGTTTTCAAAAACATTACATGTTTCTCCATGACAAGATGATCCCAAATATAAAGGCCCCTCCATTTCAAATTATAGCTCCTTTGACTTTTTTGACCCTAAGTTTGACCCGGTCGTCTTATTCAAAAAATTTGTACAAAAAGAGTCAAATTTAAGTCATTCTTAAATACCATTTGTTAATAAATCAAGCCACAACAAAAAGAAGTGATATTTTGCACAAAAATTTCATGGATATTTGGGAACTACAGTCTTTATATTGGTAGTTTGTCGGAGGTCATCCAAAAATTTAAATTTCCATTTTTAAAAATTCGACCTAGTTTTCCATTACAAGATAATGCCAAAAAAAAAGTTTTAAACTAGAAAGTTTCATAACCTAGCAAGATCTACAATTAAATCTCAATTTGGTTCTTTGTTTCCCCATCGACATCCATGCTAGTGATTGTTCACGAATCTTAATTATACACCATCGCAAAACATGAATATACTGTACCATTGTCACTCTGTTCATTCATCATTTCAGATGCAATTAATCAAACATCCACGCAGCACATGAATTAGAGTAACACAACACCATCCCAGACAAAATATAACACAAGATTACAACGAATTAAAACATCTCACCACTCACCAAAAGTTCATCACTTTGCATGCTACTCGGAGGATCAATCGAACATCAACCAATCCATGCATGCACACAACCAAAAGCTAGCAAAAGGCGTTCGATCTAGATGATCTAGCTAGAGCAACAGACACACATATATATATTAGACATACATTGCATGAGAGCATCATCGCCCGGCGTGCTTATTTCAACCTTGCAGCGAGGAAGAACATAGTACACTCGGCTGCGGATCCTACACTCCTCGGCTGCGGTACACCCACCGCGGCGGCCACACTAATCACGGCTCCCATTCGGCCAGTCTGCTGCAAGTGTTGTCTTCTAATCTCCACTTGTGCGCGTCTGGCGAGGCACCGGTTGGGCGAGAGCGGGGCGATCTTTGCCACCACTGGATCACGGCACCGGCAAATCATCGCGCAACACTTCCAATGCACATGCGAAGTGCTCCGCGGCGATTCCGCGTTCGTCGAGTCGAGGCGGCGTCGCCGCCGTGTCGCGCTTCGATCTCCCTGCAACACCTCTCGAACCTTGTCGTCATCGGCGGTGGCGGCGTTCCGCTGTAAGCGGAAGTGAACATCTGGGGCGGCGCATGCCCGTCGGCGGCTAGTTTCAGCATGTCGAGGGCGGCGAGGCGGTGTCGCGACCTTCCACGAACATAGGCGGACATGCACGCTCTGAAGCACGCCTCGGGTTGCCGACCTTGGCGAGCTCGGTGATGAGACTCGCCGCGATACTCGCGTGAGTAGTCGGGCCGACCCGCGGCGGTCGACACGCCCGGTCAGCACACCGGTCTAGTGGGATGCTCCATCCCACCGGGGTCGCCCTGCGCGCCGCTTTCAGCTGCGAGCAATTGGCCCGCAGATTGAAGAGCTCATCCATAGGATCATCGAGTGCATGGCGACGCGCATCGCAAGCTCCACAAGAATGTCCGGGCGGAAGGTTCTGCGGCATGGCTTGAGGCTTGGCGCGGGGGGGGCTTTTCTTTGGAACCTCGGGGTGAGCGCGGCGGGGAGGTGAACAGCAGCTGTGTGGCGCTCAGTTGGAGTCGGAGAGCAGCAGGGCAATAATACGGGTGGCCGGGTGCGTTCCCCGCGTAGGGACGTAGGCTTTTTTTAGGAGCGGGCCGTGAGGCCTGCGACGACATGACCGGTGTTAGTACAGCGTAATGAATGCCAACGCTTTTTGATAGAGCGCGTCTCTAACATTTACACCTTGCGTGGGTGCATCCTTTGCGGATCGTGTGGAGAGCTCGCGGGCGCGCGCCGCGTCACGCCATCGGGCGCGGCCGCCATAGTGTCATCATATTATCGCGATCGCGATGCCGTCTCTATCGGCGAGGCACCAGGCGAGGGCGAAGGACCCGACTCTATTCTATACGGACCAGCTGCATGCGTTACCCCGAATACTTCCACGATTTGGCTTGATCTGCGAATCGCCTCCAATACGGTATTCGCCGATCGCGTACTCTGCCGCCGCGAAGGCGCCCGCCGTTCAAGCGGCGGAGCAGCCTCGCGGCCTCGTCGCGTGGACGACCGCGTCCTTCTGCTAGGCATGCCACCTGGGACTCCGGCGTGCGCCGGTCTCACAAGAAATGAGGTCTAGCCGGCCGTCTAGCGACGGCCACTACAGTACTCACCTGAACCTCGTCCAGGCGGGGACATGTCGGAGAGGGGTTGCCGTCGCGGACAAGCGTGGTGCGAAGGCGGCGGCCTGAACCGGCGGACACGGTAGCGTTCCAGCGCAACGTCAAGGGGACATGCATAGCCGCGAGAATCACAAACATGAACATAACATGAATTACATCCAGATAACATGATAATCGCAAACACCATCGACATATATAAACATGGTTTTAAGCCCATTATTCTACCCCAGTATAGACTAGTAGTTCTAGAGCGGGAGGCTCGGGATAAGGTCGGGGAGGGTCCTGTCGGCCACCCGGCTAGCGCGCGTGGCCGGTGAAGCGCGTCGGCAGGCGCTGTGCTCCTCGGGACAACCATGATCTAGGGAACCATGGCTCCACCGAGGTGAGGTCGTGGCGGATTACACTGCGGCCGCCCGGGCCCGACGGGCGTACCATGCCGCCTTGCCGTGGTGCGCGACCTCCCTTTGGGCGCGCGGCACGATGTCCTGCGCAGACGAAGCTCCATGGTTTCGCCCACGGCGTTCAGCGCGTCGGCGGCATTGCCGTGACCCGGCGGCAAGTTCTCCACGCAGCGTCTTTGTCGGTCTTTGGAAGAATCAAGGAAAACCGTAGACGTCAGAAAGCTGCGGTTTGATCAAGCAAGAAAATAATTTCCTGTCAAAAAACCCCACCCGCAACCATGGCGTCGGACTCTGAGAGCCGAGCACGCATATCGGCCACCTCGATCTGGACCTGTTCGAAAGCAACATTCTGCGCACCCATGCACGCGTTGAGCTCTCTAAGCAAACGGCTAGCGTGCGATCCAATGTAGGCGTCGGAGTCCCCGGAGTCGGAGGAGACGATAGTCGGATTGATGACGAGCCCATTGATGATACCCTCCCGAGATGCTCGGTCGTCTCCCCAGGCGTAATAGGACCGTTACTCCCATGATGAACATAAGCGCAATAAGAACAGTCGATCTTACCCGGGGGCGCGAGAGGCAGGCGGCTGCGGCGGCCCGGTTCACCGATGGCTCCTCCGCCCCGATCGCTTGCCGCGGCTGCGCTCGCCCTCGCCGGCCATTGGATCTTCCGTGGGAGCCGCTGAGACCTCGGCGACACGAATCGCAGTCTCTGCAAGCATGTCAGGCGGAAGTTTTTTTCATGGCGCGGCACGGCGGGAGCTTTTTTGGTGGAAACTAGCTCGGAGCGCGCGCTTATAGTATGTTTTGTGCCGCGAAGACTTGGTGAGCAGCAATAATGCGGGTGCGAAGCCCGGTGCAGGGGCGTGGGGCCGGTGCACTCCGGCGGAGGTGTCGAGCCAAATGGACATTAAACTATCCCGGTCTTGGCGTCACGTAAGATAGAACAGCGTCAAGGAAATGGGCGACGCCTTTTCTTGAAAACTATCCCAAATGCGCTCTAAGCTAAATGTTTTCAAACTATTACATATGTTTCTCCATGACAAGATGATGCCAAATCAAAACGTTTTATATCTTTTGCAAAGTTTCATGGATAATTGAGAACTATGTACAATCGTCTTGGGTGGTGGTTTGTCTATCCGAGGTCACTTGAAACATTTAAATTTCAATTTCCATTTTTTTGAAATTGAGACCTAGATTTTCCTTTACAAGGTAATGTCAAACCAAAAAGTTTTCAACTAGAGAGTTATTACGTTCCAGAACTGCAAGATCTACATTTTAATTTGGTTGTTTCCCTATCCGACATAGTGTTAGACATTGTTCACAAATCTTAGAGATGTCTCTCGTAGTTTCATATAAACTCTATGTGGATGTGTAAATCTTGTGAACAATGTTACCATGATGTCGTCCGGTGAAGATGACCAGTGTAAAAGGTGTGCATCATAAGAAGTTGTACAACTTTTATATGTTCATGACTTCTTCTGCTGAAATCATTAGATGCTCCAAAAAATGTTGTTTGAAGTTGTAATTTTGAAATTCAAATTTCAAATGTTATCGATGAAACATGACAAATAGTAATAGAAGTAATAATAATACAATCGCTCGATAGAGCATGATTTTTTAAAAAATAGAAAGAAAAACCATCAATTTTGGAGTTACTATGAGGGAGAAAGACTAGTTACAAGTTTTGACCAGAGATTAAAAAGGAAAATTAGAGTTCTCTTGAGCCCTGTACACTACCTGTTTTAAATAGCCCGCTATAGCCTTTCGAGGCAGGGTGCCGCTATTTCTGTTCATGTAAGTACAATTTAAGCCGCTCCGCTATAGCCCGCTATTAGCTCCGCTATAGCTGTTTTAGAGGTAAACCGCTCCTTAGCCCGCTATTTAAAACTACCGCGTTCGATCGTGGGAATTCCAAGCGGTTGCGTTGACGCCGCGTTCGATCGTGGGGAAGTGGAGCAGCCGGCTAACTCACTATTTAAGCACACACTCGATCATGGCGTTCATCCTTTCCGTTCTCTAAGCCAACCACATTCTCTTTGCAATCATCAGCGCCATGGCTGCCTCAGGCTCAGGATCCAACAAGCGCACCAGGGAGGAGATGGAGGCGGCGGAGGGCAAGGGCAAGGATCCGGTGGTGGAGGCGCCGGCGGCCGACCCCGGGTCCGACTCCGACGACGACTTCGACTCCTACGTCCCGCCCTCTCCTAAGCGGGACCGCATGGAGGTTCTGGCCTCCCGGCTAAACGGGCGGCCGATGAGCTTGCTTGATCGGCGCCGCTATCGGGGAGGTAATCGAGAGGGATTTCACCCTCGATCATCTCCGCCTGCCTTCATGAAGCTTGAAGGAGGCGGGCGGACGGCCATGGTCTTCTTCAAGGGTGGATCGACCTCTGGATGAAAAGATCAACCACTATGCCCCCAAGGTGGAAGAGTTGGCCGGGATCGTCCTCAAGGCCTTGGCCAAGAAGGACGGCGCCCGGCGGAGGAGGAGGAGGAGGAGGAGGGAGAGGACGACAAGGACTAGGCCGGCGGCCTTCCTCTTTTTTAATCATTTTTAATATATGTTCTATTTTTTTGTTTGTATATATTAACAAAATATATATTATATTAAATTTGATTTGAATCTTAACTTGTTCAATGTAAAATTTGTCAAAAACAAACAATTAATTAATTGTCGGTTGTGCTTTGGAAAATACGATCGCCGTTGAGTGCCGAGGAGAGGCGGCCATTGGGCGCGGCGATCGCGGTTACGTTTTTCAGAGCAACCGTGTTTTGGAAACGCCACATTATACCCCGCCCCCAACCCCCCCGTTATCCAACACTAACTTCTCTTTCGTGCCCCTCTCACGGGAAAGCCGGACTCGCCGCCCACGATCGTCGACATGGCCGCCACCGGGGAGGAGATGAAGTTTGTTGTGGAGCGCCTCCAGCGCCGCCCTCACCAAGGCTGAACGGCCTGGCCGATGATGTTGGCCTGCCAAAGGTGAATCTGCCCCTCGAGGAGAGGGCCAACTTCTACGCCCTCGAGATCGAATCTCTGGCCGATACCCTCGCCGGGGGATACCGGCCAAACTGGAGGAGGCGGCCAGGAAGGCGGCCGCCCGGGAAGCCGACCAAGCGGGGCGGCCAAGAAGGCCAAGAAGGCGGCCTAGGTTCTCTTCTTTTTTTTATGTTAATTTATCTGTTGTCTGATTTGTGTGGATGTGTGTAAAAGATACAATGATCTGTGTGGTTAATTTGCTAAGGAATCGGTTGTTGGTTAATGCATTTGCATGGCAATCTCTTTATCTTTCGTTAATTTGGGTTATCTTTGTTTCCTTGTATCGGTTTAATTAATATGATGCGTGTCAATCTTTTTCTATCATTTGCGTTCTACTGTTCCCTCGTCTTAGAAACCGCGCCAACGGTGAATCACCCCTTCGAGGAGAAGTCCATCATGGCGCGGCACACGGGAGATGATGTCTCTAGCGGCGGGAGGGCGAACACCGTGATCCCCCGGAACCTAGCGTTCCTATCTATGCTATCGGATGAGCGGGTTTGAATGGGCTCCGCCTACTGCGAGCTCGGCGCCGGCGTTGGCGGGCGGGGGGGCGCGGGCGGAGCGGGGGGGCTCTCTCCGGCGGCGAGGGCGGGCCGAGGTTACATGGACGGGATATGGAGGCATCGGGGAGTGCGGCGTAAATGGTTTTCAAAACTTCGGTCGGGCGGGGGCGGGTCGCGAGGGGGTTGTTGCCGTCGTGGTGAACGCTAGCTCGAGCAGCGCGGCCGGCCGGCGTGTGAACCGGCGGACACGGCGGCGTTCAAAGGTGACCTCAACGGCACGGGAATAGCGCCTTCAAGCCAACGAGCCTCGAGGTGGCAAGGTAAGAAAAGAAGGGAGAGTTCAGCCCGAGAGGCGGCTAACTATAGCCATATGCCGGCCGGGGTGCTCGCGGCGGCCATGGTGGCTGCGTGGCGCGCGGCGAATTAATGGTAGACAGCAAAAGCAGTGAGCATTATAACACACGGATTATATTACAACTAATTAAAACATCTCGGTCTTCGTTCCATCCGGATCTATGTTTCTTGAACATCACTTTGCTAGGTAAGGATCGAACATATGCACACCATATATGCATCACCTACGACGCGTGCACACTTCCAAAAGCTACCAAAAGTTGTTATATCTAGCTAGGCGTCACACACAAGCGTGAGCAACTCCCTGCATTGGAAGAACAAAGTACACTCATGCCCACAAGCCATCAACGAAGAACAAAGTAGACTCGTCGCTGATCCTGCCTTTGCTACATTTGCGGTACACTCCCCACGGTTGACTTCCACGCTCCGACTCCGACCATCCGGCAATGTCGCCCCGGCCCGGCCTTGTTGCATCGAAGATGCCCGTGTTAGCGAGGGGCCGGCGGTTGGGCGGGCGAGGAGAGCGGCGGAGAAAAAAACCCGGATACGGCGCCACCATCAGCTCGTCGCTCAACACCGCTATTGCCACGTGCGCGGAGGCGTGCCGCGATTCTTGGTGCCCCACGTCATTTGCCGTCACCGGCGTCGCCTTGATCCCCCGCAACACCTTTTTAGTGCGGTGTCGTCGTCATCGGCGCCGGTGTTCATCTGTAGAGAGCAAGGGCGTGTGCGTGCGAAGCGAGTTCATGCCCGCATCGGCGGCGTAAGCGCGGCATGTCGGCGAAGGCGGCGGTGCGCGACCATCGGCGAACGAGGCGAGAGCAGGCTGCTCTCGAAGCACGCCTCCGGGTTGCCGGCGATGGCGAGATTGGTGACGAGTACGCCATTCCTGTTACGTTGGAAAACCCGCTCCGATGGGATGCTCCGTCCCACCATGGCGTCGCCGCACACCTCGCCATCCGCTACAGTGCGGCGCGAGAATGGTGAGTCGTCCATGGGATCCTCTGCCTCCTTGGCGGCGCGGATGGCAACCAATGCAAGCATCTCCGGCGGAAGCCCCATTTGCATGGTGCGGCGGGCGAGCGGCCTTGCGCCCGGCGGCGGTGGTGGTATGTGGAAGGCGGCGCGTGAAGCTAAGCTTATAGCGGCGGCGGCGGCGGCGGCGACGAGATAGATGTAGCCGGGGCGCGGAAGTGAGTTCGCGCTCCAATTGCGCGGTCTGCGAGTGGCGGGACGGCGTCGTAAGTAGACTCAGCCTGAGCGGTCGCTTTATTACTCACGCGCTTTTTAGTATCGGCGTGTCAGTAGACTAGTTGCGAACCCACGCGGTCGACAAGCGTGGAGTACTCCCTCCGTCAACCAAAAAAAAAAACGCAATTCTTTGACCTTTCAAAATCTAATTTGACCATTCGTTTTATTTGAATAATGTATATAAATATTATCAATTTTGTTATGACTTATTAGATCATTAAAGATATTATAACAATAGCTAATTTATTTTGGAATTTACACAAATATGTTGAGCAAGACGAATAGTCAAATTAGATTTTGAAAAGGTCAAAAATTACGTTTTTTTGGTTGGACGGAGGGAGTATCACTCACACCTTTACACAGCATGGAGTGCGTAGCGGATGGCATATTAACCACGGTGGATCCACTCCACTCAATTGACTTTTCACGGTGCAAAATCTTGACACCAAGCATTGCAATTGGCGCGTTGTGATATTCGCAAATACCACAATAATAACATTGCATCGGGCATTATTACATGTTTACGACATACATCAGAACACATCAATGATAACACGGACAATTATATATTAACGGAATAATAAACACGTTAAAAGCCTTCCACATCAAGTCCTCCGGCATTTAAGTCTCCAAGTTTTCTTCTTGGTGTCACCACTTGGACCGCCCACTGAAGCTTCTTCTTCATCCAGCACCAGCTCCTCTTTCCAATTTGAAGGGCGAACACCTATGATGCCAAGATCCTTCAAGACCTCGCGTCTCGAGCTCCGCGGGAGAAGGGACGGAAGAGAGCGAGGATGGAATGAATCGCGAGAGGCCGAGAGATCTGAGAGGGAGAGCAAACGCAGGTAGTAGATACTTACTCCCTCTGTCCCTAAAAGACCGTCACCGTGGGATGCGTGCCATAAGTTTGACTCAATTTGTAGAAAATACGTGCAACATTTAAATTATCAAATAAATTTGTTAAAAAACTAGACTTGAAGATCTTTCTGATGATGCTAATTACTTAGCACAAATGTTTTTATATTTTAATATATAATTGCCGGCATTTATGTCTCGGTAAGCGCGGTGACAATCTTTTAGGGACGGAGGGAGTATATATACATTATACATACATAGGGGCCAGTGCACTATGACCACGATAGGGGCGGCCCCACCACGCGCCCGGCTTCGGCTGAAGTGGCTTATTCTCTTTCACGGGAATACTATTCAATCGGCCAAAATCAGCCGAGAAGCTTATTATTATACGTTTTACTTGTGCCCGCCCAATTTTTTTCGCTATAATTTTTCGCGCCGAGCCTTTACAAAACTCAAAAATTTTTTACCCTCGTCCACGGGCGGGCGATTCATTCGATCGGGGGGTGTTTGGTTCCTAGCCACACTCCTCACAGGCGACTCTAGGGTTTCCGGCCGCCTCATCGGCCCGCCGCCACCGCCGGATCCGCGCCATTCAAGCCGCCGCCGCTTCCGCCCGGCGACCTCCTTCTCCGACGGCTTCTTCCTCCACCGGGGCCGGCCGCCATTCTAGGGTTTCATATCTAGCCCATCAATCTTATGCGTGCCCCTCTTTGTTCTTGAACTACAAAGTTTGTTAGATTCCACTATTCTTGAACTATCTTTTTTTGTTTTTCCGTGATCCATTGCCTCTGAAGCCTGTTCGCTTGTGTTTAATATATAGTATAGTACGTACATGAGAGAGAATAAGGCTGAAAACAAGATGAAGCAAGCACAAGCGAGCAACAGTCGACTAGTCCTCACATCTTGTCTATTACGTATGCAATTGAACTATAATTTTATCCTCATAATATGGATATAATTGAGTTGTACATCTTGAACTTGACACCTCACCGCTACCGGGCCCGCTGCTACTATATATAACTACAATGTTGTTGTTATCCAAAAAAAAAAATTTTCTTTATAGATGAATATGCGTGTTCAAGTAAACACGACTTATGTTGTAGAGTACTACCTTTTTTTTTTTGGTGATCCTTCGTACCCCTGAGAGCCTGTTTCGCTTGTTTAATAGTATCTGTGAGAGAATAAGTTTGAAACAAGATGAAGCAAAATTGCAAGAACAAGCGAAACGGGCTCTCGTCTACTCCTCATAGACTGTCTATTACGAGAATTGAACTGTATAAGCGTATCCCGAGATGGATGTATTGAGTTGTACATCTTGAACTTGACACTGGCTACTACATTAATGTTGTTACCTTTGTGTTTTTGTTTTAGGTGATTACAACTACTCGCCTTATTTTCTTTATAGATGAATATACATGCTCAAGAACAATGACTGCTCCTATTAAATGAAATGTTACTAAACTGCAGTTTGTTTATACTATTCTATTCCTGAACTACATTTAATTTATTTTGTGTTCTGTGACTATGTAGTTCCTGTAGTCCTAATAGACTGCCTATTGCAGAATTGAACTATATAATATTAGCCTCACATGGATACTTGAGTGATTTCCATCCAACGGTGGCATCAACGCCATCCGGTGTCGCTGAATTTTTCGGTCGCTACAAAGTGAGGAAAGGTGATAATTACGCCGCTTATTTTCTTCATAGATGAATACACAAGCCCGAGAACACTAAGCGCTTTCGCGAAAGTACTACTACTATCTTGTCTTACAAAATTTTTTCCCGCTAAATGAACCGTTGCTAACTAAAGTTTGTTTGTATTCCTCTATTCTGAACTACTTCCTCCGTTTCAATTTGTAAGTAAGCTTTGACTTTTTGGTACATCCATTTAGCTATGTATCTAGATACAACAATATGCCCGGATACATAGCAAAATGGACCGAACCAAAAAAAGTCAAAGCGAATTTTACAATTTGGAATGGAGGGAGTGCAATTTTTTGTGATCTCAGGCCTGCGTGGATTGTGTAGTCCTCACGCATGCCTATTATAGAATTGAACTGTATAATATTAGGGCCTTGCTAATTTCGGTGACTAAAATTTTCAAATCTGTTCAGCGACGTAGCTACTTCGATGATTTCCATTTTCCGGGCATCAACGCATCATCGGTGTCGCCTGAATTTTTCATTCGCCGGTAGTGAGGAAAGGTGTTAATTTTGCCGCTATTTTCTTCATAGATGAATACACAAGCATGAGAACAACGGCGCTTTGGTCGAAAGTACTACTACTATCTTGTGTTACAAAAATTTTCCTACTAAACGAAATTTGCTAAGCGCGCCTAAACTACGGTTTGTTTATATTCCTCTATTCTGAACTACTTCGTTTTAGTTTGTAAGACTTTGACTTTTTTTTAATACATCCATTTAGCTATGTATCTAGATACAATAATATGCCTGGATACATAGCAAAATGGACGAACCAAAAAAGTCAAAAGCGACTTTACAATTTGGAAACGGAGGGGAGTGCAATTTTTTTGTGATCTGTGCCTTTGTGGATTGTGTAGTCCTCACAGGCGCCTATTATGAGAATTGAATCGTATAATATTAGGACCTTGCTAATTTCCGGTGACTAAAATTTTTCAAATCTGTTCAGGCGACGAAGCTACTTTAGTGATTTCCGGGCATCAACGCATCATCCGATGTCGCGAATTTTTCATTACCAGGTAGTGAGGAAAGGTGTTAATTCTGCTGCTTATTTTCTTCATAGATGAATACACAAGCTTGAGAACACCGGACTTTCCTCACGTAGTACTACTACTATCTTGTCTTACAAAAATTTTCCCACTAAACGAACCGTTGCTAAACTAGAGTTTGTTTATATTCCTCTATTCCCTGAACTACTTCTTTTCGTTTCAGTTTGTAAATAACCTTTGACTTTTTGGCACATCCATTTAGCTATGTATCTAGATACAATAATATGCCCTCGGATACATAGCAAAATGGACGAACCAAAAAAAGTCAAAGCGCTTTTTTGCAAATTTGGAACGGAGGGAGTGCAATTTTTGTGATCTGTGCCTCTGTGGATTGTGTAGTCCTCATAGACTTCCTATTACGTAATTCAACTGTATAATATTAAGGCCTTGCGAATTTCCGGTGGATGAAATTTTCAAATCTGTTCAAAGTGGCGTAGCTACTTCATTTTCAGGCATCAACGCATCATCCGGTGTCGCCTGAATTTTTCATTTTTCGGGTAGTGAGGAAAGGTGTTAATTCTGCTACTTATTTTCTTCATAGATGAATACACAAGCTTGAGAACACCGGCGCTGCGTAAAGTACTACTACTATCTTGTGTTACAAAAATTTTTCTACTAAACGAACTGTTCCTAAACGCCTAAACTACGGTTTGTTTATATTCCTCTATTCTGAACTACTTCTTCCGTTTTTATTTCTAAGTCTCTTTTGACTTTTTGGTACATCCATTTAGCTATGTATCAAGATACAATAATGTGCCTGTATACATAGCAAAATGGACGAACCAAAAAAAGCCAAAGCGACTTACAATTTGGAAACGGAGGGAGTGCAATTTTTGTGATACAAAGCCTCTATGGATTGTGTAGTCCTCGAGAGACTACCTATTACGAATTGAACTGTATAATATTAGGGCCTTGCTAATTTCGGTGACTGAAAGTTTCAAATCTGTTCGAAACGTAGCTACTTCAAATGATTTCCGGGCATCAACGCATCATCCGGTGTCGCGAATTTTTCATTCGCCAGGTAGTGAGGAAAGGTGTTAATTCTGCTGCTTATTTTCTTCATAGATGAATACACAAGCTTGAGAACACTGACTGCTCTGTCGAGTACTACTACTATCTTGTCTTACAAAAATTTTCCCACTAAACCAAATCATTGCTAAACTACAGGTTTGTTTATATTCCCCTATTCTGAACTACTTCTTCCGTTTTGGTTTGTAAGTCGCTTTGACTTTTTGGTACATCCATTTAGCTATGTATCTAGATACAATAATATGCCCGGATACATAGCAAAATGGACGAACCAAAAAGTCAAAAAGACACCTGCAAGGAGTGCAATTTTTTGTGATCTCGTGCCTCTGTGGATTGTGTAGTCTTCCAGATTTGCCTATTACAGTAATTGAATCAGTATAATATTAGGGCCTTGCTAATTTCGGTGACTTCAAATTTTCAAATCTGTTCGAGGCGGCGTAGCTACTTGATGATTTCCGTGCATCAACGCATCTTCCTTGTCGCGAATTTTTCATTCGCGGTAGTGAGGAAAGGTGTTAATTTCGGCCGCTTATTTTCTTCATAGATGAATAAACAAGCTTGAGAACACCGGATCTGCTGCGTAAAGTACTACTACTATCTTGTCTTACAAATATTTTCCCACTAAACGAAGTGTTGCTAAACTACAATTTGTGTATATTCCTCTATTCTTTGAACTACTTCCTCCGTTTCGTTGTAAGTCGCTTTGACTTTTTCGGTACATCCATTTAGCTATGTATCTAGATACAATAATATGCCTCGGATACATAGCAAAATGGACGAACAAAAAGTCAAAGCGACTTTACAATTTGGAAACGGAGGGAGTGCAATTTTTTTTGTGATCTCGTGCCTCGTGGATTGTGTAGTCCTCACAGACGCCTATTCTGAAATTGAATCTGTATAATATTAGGGCCTTGCTAATTTACGGGTGACTGAAATTTTCAAATCTGTTCAGGCGGCGTAGCTCCTTCGGTGATTTCAAAAGGTCAACTCATCATCTGGTGTCGCCTGAATTTTTCATTCGCCCGGTAGTGAGGAAAGGTGTTAATTCTGGCCGCTTATTTTCTTCATAGATGAATACACAAGCATGAGAACAATGACTGCTCTGTCGAGTACTACTACTATCTTGTCTTACAAAAATTTTCCCATGAAACGAACTGTTGCTAAACTACAGTTTGTTTATATTCCTCTATTCTTGAACTACTTCCTCTGTGCCTCTGTGGATTGTGTAGTCCTCACAGACTGCCTATTACCGAATTGAACTGTATAATATTAGGGCCTTGCTAATTTCGGTGGTGAAAGTTTCAAATCTGCTCAGCGGCGTAGCTACTTGATGATTTCCGAGCATCAATGCATCATCGGTTATCGCGAATTTTTCATTCGCCAGGTAGTGAGTGTTATGAATGAGTCAATAAACAGTAAAACTGAACTCATTATGGTGGCCAATTAATGCATAGCGGGAGGAGCAATCGTAGCAATCACTGTAGCAAATTTGTATCTATTCTTATTGTCCCTCTATAAAGAGGGTCACCTCAGTTGATGTAAACAAGAGACAGTGAATAAGAAATATACAGAGCTCCTTCTCCTCTATCCTGTGTTCTACTTGTTCTTGTGTTCTTCTATCAACACGTTCTACGAGCTAATTTCTAACACGTTATCAGCACGAGTTCTACAAGAGCTAACAGGTAGAAGGTGAGAAATCAGTTCTTTACATACACCAACTTGTTCCTGCTCTCTGCTATACTATCAAGAACAAGCATACACGAGCACATCCAGCCATCCTGAAGATGAGCATGGACAAGTTACCTGTATAAGGAACAATCCCGTCGTCCTGATGACGACCACGCAGCAGCTCTAATGGCCTAAGCTTCATGAGCACGGAAAAGCGAGGAGGCCTTCACAGGCCGCCGCCGCTCGCCATGACTGCCTTCAGGCGGGTGGATCTGTCCCTCATATCCGAAAAACCACACAAAGTGTGGGCCATGTGGATCTGGTCCCTACATCCGAAACCGCGGATGATGGCACCACCATCAATGGCCATGAGCAACTGTGAAGCAGACCTCACATACATGAATCCGTTACCTTCGTCCCAAAGACGAGTAAGATCGGGCTCTTGCCGCCCGAAGCAGCCCGGATCGAACCCGGCCATGGCCCGGGCCACCTTCCTGACCCGCCATGGCCGCGAAGAGCCACTTCGCCCTGCGGCCCAGCACGCGAGGCGCATGTCCTCCATAGCGCATGGCAGCCCTGGATGCGACCTCAACGCCGCGACGCGGCGCACCTACGAAGCGCCCCTCGGCCCGATCCATGGCACGCCAACCGCGGCCCGACCACGGCCAGCAGCGGCCCCAAGGCGAGCTCCCCTCGCGCGGCCCCGAGCGCGACAGTGCTCCACCGCAAAGCGGCCTGAGCGCGGGAGCAGCCGGCCTCGGCCGATGCCCCACCAACGGCCTCGCCAGCGGCGAGCGAGTGGCGCGCTAAGCGCGGTGCCCGAGCCACGCCGCCGCCGCAGCTCCGCGGCGGCAAAAGCCGACGCTGCAGTAGCTGGCGCTCCAGGGGCCCCGACGCCGCTCGACCTTAGCCAGGCGCGGATGCGTCCCGAGCGCGTGGCCCCAACGCGGCGCGTGGCGCGTGGTGCTGGTGCCGCGTGAGCACCAGCCGCCCCAGCGGCTGCCCCAGCGCTGGCGCCCGGCTCGTCGGCCGCCCGGCGAAGCCCTCGGCCCGTAGCGGGACCGCGCGAGGCGCCCCGGCCGGGGTCCCTGCTCTGTCTGTACGTAAGGCAGTAGAAAAGAGACAAGGGGGGGAGCAAAAGGATAAAGGGCGAAATGGGAAGAAAGAAAAAGAAAAAGATTAGGTTAGGGTTTCACCCTCCCTATTTATGTGAATCACGGGCAAATCTAGACCGACCGATCTTGATGGACGGCCGAAACGATCGAACCCACGATGGGCGATCACGGGCGGCCCAGAGACCTCGAATGGGCCTCTTTGTGGCCTGAAGCCACCACGGCAATTATTTTGCCATTCTATTTTATTTTGCATAATTACCTTGCTTAATCATCGCAATTTAAATTCGGTATTTAAAATCCGTAAATTTATTTACCGTAATTTATTTTCAGTATTTAAATTCATGTGAATTTATTTACTGCAATTTATATTTCGCATTTAAATCCTGTAGATTTATTTATTGCGATTTATATTCATAGCATTACACTTGGGAAATTTTTGCATATGTCGAAGACTATGCACTGTAATCTGAAGATTACATGTGGCCGACAAATCACTAATCCTACACCTTTGGGTGTGCGGGCATGTCGGACATTGCAAAGAGGGACTTTGAGAAGCTCGCCGTTGGATGGCAAAGAACTACCTCACTTGGGCTATTGATGCCGAGAACAAACTCGAGGGCATGAAACTCGATCATACCATTACCCCGTTTGAGGAGGGTAGAGATGGCGCACAAAATGTGATAAAGCAAATGCGTTGTATCTCATACGACATCATCTTGACGCAGACACTGAGTCCGAGTACTTGGCCCGAGAAGGATCCGTTGGTGTTATGGCAATCCACGAAGGATCGCTTTAGCCAACAACAGTCCATTATGCTCCCGAGCACAACAAGATGGATCACTCTCCGCTTTCGGGGACTTCAAGTCCGTGACGGTGTATAATTCTGCTTTACACAAAATTGTGTCCAAATTAACGATTTGTGGCGAGAAGATCACGTATTACGGATATGATTGAGAAAACCTTGTCCACCTTCCACCCCGGGAATATAGTTCTACAACAACAATACCAAAACTCAAAGTACACCAAGTACTCTGATCTCATAGAGGTGTTGATGTTTGTGGAACAACAGAATGAAGTTCTTATGAACAACCATTCTGCTCGACCCACTGGCTCGATAGCTGTGCCTGAAGCACATGCGATAGTCGTGCCTGAAGCACATGCTAATATTGCTGAGTTCTCGCAACCAAAATAAGAGCCGTGGGAAGAGGCAATGGAAGGGGAAGAAGGGAGCCATGTTCAAGGGCAAAGGCAAAGGAAAGCTTAAGGCCAGAGGTATGCCCAAGAAGGAACAAGGTCGAAATGGTGGAGTGGGGCAAACTGAATGCTTTAGGTGTGGATCAAAGGGACATTGGTCTCGCAAATGCCGCAGCCCCAAACACCTGGTTGACCTTTACCAGCAAAGCAAGGGCAAGGGCAAAGGCCCTGAATCTCACTTCACCATTGAGCCTGAAGCTCACGCGCGCGATAACATGATTATCGACGCTAATGGAAATGGTGAAAATTACCTCCTTGATAGTGACATATTTGGGGATACTCGGTAAACCCCAAAGAGGTCAAGTCACCCAATGCAATGCCCACATGTATTAGTTTCAATTTCGTCAAGTTTGGCCATGCATGCTCCAGGAGAGCATTTGTAATGTAGTAAATGGTCCAAACTCAAGTGAGACTTCCCAGGATTTGTGTAATGTTATCTTTTATAATGAATGCTTTATGCTTTATGTTAAATTCCTACTTATTATGGTATTTAACAGCATTTGTGGGGACCCATGGCTGAAAAGGAGTTATGTCTCGTAGACAGCGGCACCACTAACACCATACTAAGGGAAACTAGATATTTCCAAACCTTGACTAAGAAAAATGGAAATTTCATGACCATTGCCGGAAGCAATGCTCATATTGTAGGCACCGGAAGTGCTACACTTGTTCTCCCTATGGGTACACAAATATTTGTGAAAGATGCATTGTTGTACCCTGACTCAAAGCGAACGCTTTTGAGTTTCAAGGATATCCGTGCGAATGGTTTCCATGTTGAAACTGAGATTGAGAAAGGTACTGAGTACCTCCTCATCACTAAATTTGACGGTTACCGAAAACAAGTGGTAGAAAGGCTCCCTTCATCGCCATCGGGTTTGTACTACACGTACATAAAACCCACTGAAGGATATGTTGCCATGCAAGCCATATTCAAAGACTCAGAGTCATTTCGAATGTGGCATGACCGTTTAGGTCATCCTGGGTTGACTATGATGAGAAGAATCATCAACAATTCTGTTGGCCATAGTGTTAAAGGCTTCCCTAATCCTGAAGATTTTATGTGCACCGCGTGTGCAAAGGGAAAGCTAATCACTAGACCATCCCACCTGAAGATTAGGGATGAGTCACCCGCATTCCTGCAAAGGATTCAAGGTGACATTTGTGGACCTATTCAGCCCCTGTCGGGCCCATTTAGGTACTTCATGGTACCAATTGATGCATCGACTAGGTGGAGCCATGTGGACCTGTTGTCCACTAGAAACCATGCTTTCTCCAAACTTATTGCGCAAATAATCAGATTGAGAGCAAGTTTCCCTGATAACCGCATCTAATCCATTCGGATGGACAATGCTGGTGAATTCAGGTCTAAAGCTTTCGATGATTATTGCCTTGCAATGGGTATTAAAGTTGAGCATTCAGTACCACATGTCCACACACAAAATGGTCTAGCTGAATCCCTAATCAAGAGGATTAAGTGGATTGCAAGGCCATTATTACAGAATTGCAAGCTACCAACCAGTTGTTGGGGCCACGCGATGTTACATCTTCTTGAAATTAATTCAACTCGGGCCAACTGCATATCATGAAACATCCCCATCACAGATGGTGCGTGGGAAAGAACCAAGTATTTTCCATCTGCGTATATTTGGCGATCTTTGTATATGTGCCAATACCACCACCTCGGCGTACATCAATGGGACCCCACCGAAGTTGGGGATATATGTTGGTTATGAGACTCCGTCCATAATCAAATATTTAGAGCCTATGGCCCGGGGATCTTCATACGGCTCGGTACGCTGATTGTGTCTTCGATGAAGATCATTTCCCGGCATTAGGGGAGATAGACATCAATGGAATGCCGGGAAATTGAATGGAACGCAACTGGGATGCAATCCATCGATCCACGCACCACTGAAACCGAGCTAGAAGTTCGGAGAATTATACATTTGCAAAATCTTGCGAATGAGCTGCCCGATGCCTTCACTGATCATAAAAGGGTGACAAGGTCTCATATACCTGCGGTAAATGCGCCGGAGAGAGTCCAAGTACCCCAGAAGGGCACTAACTCTGATGTCTCCACCAATCCTAGGAAAAGGGGGAGACCTCCGGGTGCAAAGGACAAGGTTCCGCGGAGACGTCCGCATAAACAAGGTCCTAAGCCACCTGCACCACTTAAGGAATCATTTGAAGAAGCTCTACCTGAAGTAGAGAATGCCCCTGAAGTGGCAAACCAACCCGAAGTTGGAGAAGTCCCTGAAGGACATCATCCTGAAGATGAAAATCTCAATGCACCATGCGCACAACATCGCATTGGAAGGTTGGAACACCCCAACTCAATCGTTGTGGGAAATCACGATGAGTGGGAAGACAATCTTGAGGAGATCGCCACGAATTATGTGGAATCAGGAGAATCATACAATAGAAAGACCACAGTTGTCGACATATATTTTGCCTCCAAAATTGCTGACTCATTGGATCCGGATCCAGAACCCAAGTCCTTGATGGAGTGCCAGAAGCGCTCTGACTGGGAACAATGGAAATCAGCAATTGAGGCAGAACTGCGCTCGGTTTCCCATAGGAAGGTTTTTGGACCTATAGTCCTAACACCTCCAAAAGTCATCCCTGTAGGATGTAAATGGGTCTTCACTCGAAAGAGGAATGAACATGGCCAGGTGGTAAGATATAAAGCGAGGCTGGTGGCACAAGGGTTCACGCAGAGACCCGGCATCGATTTTGATGAAACATACTCTCCTGTTATGAGTGGCATAACGTTCCGATATCTCATTTCTATGGCAGCTAATATGAATTTAAAAATGCAGTTAATGGATGTCGTGACCGCATACTTGTATGGGTCACTTGATTCGAAAATTTATATGAGAGTTCCTGAAGGACTCAAGGTCCCTGGACTGAATCAAAAACGCAACATGTTTAGTGTTCGCCTGCAGCGATCATTATATGGCTTGAAACAATCTGGAAGGATGTGGTTCAACCGCTTGAGTAACTACCTCCTGAAGAAGGGTTACGCAAACAACGATGATTGTCCTTGTGTGTTCATAAAGAAATCCAAAGATGGATTTTGCATCATCTCAGTCTATGTTGATGATTTGAACATCATTGGAACCACAAAGGATATTGAGGAAGCATCGACTTACCTCAAGACGGAGTTTGAGATGAAAGACTTGGGTAAAACCAAGTTCTGTTTGGGCCTGCAGCTCGAACACCTCCCTGAAGGAGTGTTTGTACACCAGACCACCTACACTAAGAGGGTACTTGAAAGGTTCAATATGGCCAGAAGCCATCCCCTGAAAACCCCTATGGTCGTTCGATCATTGGAAATAGATAAAGACCATTTCCGACCCAAGGATGAGGATGAGGAAATATTGGGACCTGAAGTTCCATACCTCAGTGCCATAGGAGCACTAATGTACCTTGCAAATTGCACAAGGCCTGATATTGCATTTGCAGTAAACCTGTTGGCAAGGTACAGTGCCGCTCCCACCAGAAGACATTGGGTTGGCATAAAAACCATCCTCAGGTATTTACAAGGTACCCAGGACCTTGGATTATGGTACCCGAAAGGAGGGGATTTCACTATGGTGGGTTATGTTGACGCTGGCTACATGTCTGACCCTCATAATGCCAAGTCACAAACTGGTTTTGTTTTTCTCTGTGGTGGTGCAGCCATTTCCTGGCGGTCTGTAAAGCAGACTTTGGTTGCAACGTCAACCAACCACTCAAAAATAATCGCCTTGTACGAAGCCGCACGTGAATGTGTTTGGCTACGGCGAATGATTGATCACATCCAGAAGTCATGTGGCATGGAAACCATCAACACCCCTACCATTATCTATGAAGATAATGCGGCTTGTGTTGCACAGATGCATATGGGCTATGTCAAGAGCAACCTCACGAAGCATATTGCTCCTAAATTCTTCTATCCTCATGAGCTCCAAGAGAGCGGGGAAGTGGATATCCTGCAAGCTAGGTCGTGTGACAATCTGGCAGATTTGTTCACAAAATCTCTGCCTGCCTCTACCTTCCACAAGCATGTTCGTGGGATTGGCATGAGACAACTTAGAGAGTTGCAAGGTTCAGGGGGAGAATTTCCCCGGAAAGCATAAGCTCATAAACTTGACCCCAGAAGGTCATGGGTCGATCCCGAAGATCCGACCAAAGTATCAAGCTGTTGTACTCTTTTTTTCCCTTGATGAGTTTTATCCCACTTTGGGTTTTCTCATGCAAGGTTTTAACGAACAACAGGTGCAATTCAAGTCGGTGCATGCGATATAGTCTTTTCTCCTACTCTTTTTCCCACTGGGTTTTGAGAGGAGTTTTTAGCGAGGCATTGACGTAGCACTTAATTGGCCAAGGGGGAGTGTTATGAATGAGTCAATAAACAGTAAAAGCTGAACTCATTATGGTGGCCAATTAATGCATAGCAGGAGGAGCACTGTAGCAATCACTGTAGCAAATTTGTATCTATTCTTATTGTCCCTCTACAAAGAGGGTCACCTCGATTGATGTAAACAAGAGGCGATGTGAATAAGAAATATATAGAGCTCCTTCTCCTCTATCCTGTGTTCTACTTGTTCTTGTGTTCTTCTATCACGTGTTCTACGAGCTGATTTCTAACGGTGAGGAAAGGTGTTAATTCTGCGCTTATTTTCTTCATAGATGAATACACAAGCTTGAGAACAACATTTGCTTTCATGTAGTACTACTACTATCTTGTCTTACAAAAATTTTCCCACTAAGCGAACTGTTGCTAAACTACAGTTTGTTTATATTCCTCTATTCTGAACTACTTCCTCCGTTTTAGTTTGTAAGTCGCTTTGACTTTTTCGGTACATCCATTTAGCTATGTATCTAGATACAATAATATGCACGGATACATAGCAAAATGGGCGAACAAAAAAGTCAAAAGCGACTTCTATTTGGAACGGAGGAGAAGTCTATTTTGTGATCTGTGCCTCTGTGGATTGTGTAGTCCTCACAGGGCGCCTATTCTGAAATTGAACTGTATAATATTAGGGCCTTGCTAATTTCCGGTGGCCCGAAATTTTCAAATTTGTTCGAGGCGATGAAGCTTTTTGTTTTTTAGATAATGGATGAGAAAAACATCCGACCTCTACATCGAGGATGTACCGCGACCAATTATTACAAGTAGTGGATAAAAGGTAGAGCAAAACAAGTCTCTAAAACAGATAAAGAGAACTAAAGCAAATGATAAATGTGCTTCCCCACCCTCTATAGGGAAACTCCAAAGTAATCACTTCTAGTTTTTTACGCTAATTAGCGAGTGTGTTCTTGTCTTGTTCATCACGCTGCAAAAAATGGGCTCGATACCGCAGCCAATAGGCTCATCACGAAAATAACCTTCGACAACGAAAAACTATCATTTTGTTAAAGATAATATCGTTTCGACGGCGCCAAATGGCCCGACATATAGGCTGTGGCGCCAACCCAACCCAAATCAAGTTTCTAATCCTTTTATTACGATTACTAAGCCATGTACCAAACATATGGCTTATATAGATCTAGGGCTGGTTTAGGCGGTGGCATAAAAGATGATCCTCCATACCGTTTTTTGAATACGGACAATCTAGGAAAAAGGTGTTGGATGGTCTCATTCATATTACGACCAACATATTTACGGCTTCCTTTCGGTTTTCGACATTTTATTTGTTCTCTGCCTCGATTGGTTTGTTTAGTCCTCATAAAAAGCCATATGTTTGAATTGAACTGTATATTTTTATCCTCACATGGATATTTTTTCGGTTGTAGATCTTGAACTTAACACCCGAGTGTTGCTATAATGTTGTTATACGTGTGGTTTTGTCATAGGAAGCGTAACTACTGCTTTGCTTATTTTATTTATAGAGATGAATATACGTGCTCAAGATAGAACAATGGCGGCATTTCCTCGCCCCTAGAACTGCCGGTGAAGCTTTGTGTGTGTCTTTGGCTGTTGACGACTTCGAAAATGGTAGGCTGCGACTATGTGATATACAAACCCTACTTATTGTTAGCTTTTTTTGCTTAGTGCTAGGCTGATTTGACTTCTACGTGTAACCTAAATGTGTACGATGTAGGTGTCGATGGCACATTTACAACATCATCGGCAATGAAACAACTTATTCTCTAGAGGATGGTGGAGAGCTACATATGAAGAGATAGAGCAAGAGATAGATGATGGTACCACGGGGGCAAGAGATGATGGTACCACAGGGCGTTCGGGATTTTTTGCTTGGAGAGGGGCAGCCATCGGCTTTCAGGTGAAAGCGGAGGTCGAGGACACACACAAGGTGGCGAGAAGGCAAGATAGTTGTCACGGTGCTCAAGCGAGCGGGTTTCCCACTAAGAGAAGGTGGCCATGCTAAGAATGAAGAGACTTTGCGGGTCTGATTGCTAGAGAAAAGGGTCCCCTTTCTCACAGATTGATCTCTTCCTTAAGCGGCGCAACAAAGGAATTCTTATTTGAGGACTTGTGTCGAAATTCATTGGAGTTTGTAGGCAACTTAAGGCCCATAGCATGTAAGAAGGCTGTGGCGGTCGGTAGGCAAAAGTTTTAGGACCTTCAAAAGCAATCTAGTGCGGAATTACGTCATGAAGGGGTTGGATGCCACGGTGAAGCACCCATACATCACCAAGGACGATTGGGCGGCTTTTGTTGAAAGCGAAGAGCAAAAAGGCAGCGGCAACAAGTAAGAGATACAAGCGGCTTAGGGAGAAGAACAAAGCATGACCCTTTGCACGGGGGCGAGGGAGGTTGCGAGGCAAAGTTCAAAGTGTGGGAGAAGGAGGACACTTACTTACTCCACAATAGCATCAGAATCCTTGGCATGAATTTCCGGTGAACCGCTCGGCATTTTTCGTCTTGGTGCGATCTAAGCGTGTGTCGAGGTAATAAGGCTGCAATTCTTTGGTCGGGTGAAGAGTCTCGGTCTTTATCGAGAAGGTTTTAGAAGACCGCCCGTGCTTCTTCTTAGGGCACTGGTGTAAGGGAAAGAGATATGCTCACGGAGGTCACAGGCACCCAGGCCCGGCGGCAGGCGTGTGCGTGGTATGTCTAGTATGGCTGGTTGGAAGTTTTGGCCGGCTTGCGCCGACATGTCTGAAAAGGAAGTCCCAGTGCGTTGGCGGAAGCATATAGAGAAGAGTTTGGACCTCAACTAGATGAGCTCATAGCTAAGGTGGCGCGTTGGAATCGGGAGGACATGGTTCCTTTGCACGCCAACACCCCTAACCGTGTAGGTGGTGTGAAGAAGCATTTGCGTGCGTGCGGCCAGGTCGGCGGATCTTTGCCGATTGAGATACTTTCCGTCGGCACCATGTACCCTTGCGGTGAAGACTTCGAGGTTATACGGTTGAGGTAGCAAGGGAATGGTATACCCGAATCAACTACATCTTAAAGGTCAACCAATCTTTGGAAGGACATTCTATTGTTTCTATTGATCATGTAACTCCACGGTTTTGAGGCTACACTCTTGGATCGCCCGGCGGGGCGATTAAAACTCTTGGGCAGGCCTATGTGTAAAAGGCGATCCGGTGGAGGCGAGCCCGTCTTCTTGTAGCATTCCTAAAGCTCTCTTCTTTTACCGCCCCAAAACCTCCTTGCCTACTTACGCGCCTCAATGAAAGTCAATCTAAGGGACGTATGACACGCAGCGGCTTAAATGGGAATGACGGCAATGATCGAGAGTCCTTCTCGGGCTGCAATGGATGGGAATCACGGCGACTTCGCTCGCATGCCAATGACCCCGATCGAGTGCCTTGCGAGTGCATCGGCTAACGATGTGAAGCGGCTCCTCTCAAGGCAAGGATGACCCCGAGGAGTGCCTCGCGAGGATGCGGGGGGCTGAGAATGCGGGGAGTGGCTCTCATGACAAGAATGTCGAGTGCCTCTCGAGTGCGGCTTGCGAGAATCGGCGTGGCTCAACAGCGGGGCGGCAAGGTCCAAACAAGCATGTTTCGAGGCAAGGTCAAACAAGAATGTACGGTAAGTAGTGCTTCACTTGGAGTTACGCACTTGTACGTGTTTCCATTCGATGAATAACCAGCGTGTTTCATATGTTTGCGATGCCGGTCTGGCGATGAAAAGACATGTGGGTACCGCGGCCCACCACTTCTGAGCTGCGATGAAACATGTTCATCTGGACCATCACGAGGTAACTTCGAGTGCGGCTCCATCATGTGCCTACCTTTGTTTGGCAATAAAGACCATGTGTACAACAAACACTTATGCCTACCTTTCTTTGTATTAGGATTTCGATTTATGCGGAAATTCGATTAATTTGGAGGATATTAGAGAGGAGATCTCCAAGTTTGTTATGGAAGAGATCATCGACCACGAGAGGCGGTATTCATTTCATGAACCGTGAGTTCCTTCTGTTTCCCTTCTTTGCATGGCGATCGGTGGATACATGCATTTGAGCGGTGTTATTTGTGTTGTGAACAATACGTGGTGGCGTGCCACTGAACAAGCTGGCTATATGCATGTGAAGAACATTCTGAGATACACACGAATTTTTCGAGAGATACACATGAATTTTAAGAAATACAAATGAATTTTCCATCTTTGCGGCGTCTACCATTTGTTTGTGATCGGACACGTGTATATGTATTATATACGTATTAATAGTACCAATACACGTGTATATGTATTAT
The DNA here is from genome assembly GCA_015847255.1 of Hyparrhenia diplandra. Taxonomy (NCBI): domain Eukaryota; kingdom Viridiplantae; phylum Streptophyta; class Magnoliopsida; order Poales; family Poaceae; genus Hyparrhenia; species Hyparrhenia diplandra. The sequence continues at coordinate 7,705 of JADLZK010004611.1, read as the reverse complement.
CTGAGGGCGTCCACAGTTTTCTAGAGGCGTCTCTAGTCTCGGCACGATGCAGACCCATCTTAACATGCGTAATAACGAATAAGTACAGACCCACCGCGGCTAGCTAACGGCTTACGTGGGTTTTGGAATAGTTTACGTCGCGTGAATCCGTGCGTAATATCTAAATAATTAACGACGGTGTGTTTCCGATGCGTCTGTGAACCACCCGTCAGCCAGTCCGCGTCGATTTACGTCGAGCACGGGGTAGCGCGTGAAATAGAAACCTCGGCGCGGACACGTGAAAGGGACACGCATCTATAATTTCCAGGGTAGCTATGGTCGAGGCATCGCTACAGCGTCTGAAAAATCGAGAGCGATTACAGTCGAAAGAAAAAACCACATCTGTAAACTAAAAGCGAAAGCTGAGGCGTGGCGGACAAAACGAACGTCACGTAAAGGGTTGAGGAACTACAGACATGTAATCTACACAGCGTATGTAAATGAAGCGAAACCACGGACCGGGTTTGGCGTATGTCTGTAACCGCCTGTATTACGATCGGTTATCGTCCGCGCGGATGCGTATATTACTAATGCTTTACAGGCGTTTCACTGGCCGGGCGTCGTGCGGTTTACGATTATAGGCGCGTGGCACGCGCTTTCGGTCGGCGTCGCGTCATTATTCTGACGCGATTTTGTAAAATGGTAAATGCGCAAATAAGCTTCTGATCATATCTTTGCTACCGGGCGTCACTACTTTTGGGCCAGCGGTACGATCGATTCTGATGCCGCGGGTTTGTGAGGTTTCCAGGTACGGTCGCATCTTAGATAGGTATGTGCGTAGATCGCGTAGACCATGGTCGAGCAAAACCCGGGACACGAGGCGTTCCACGGCGTGTGTAACAAGGGCTCACTACGACGGGAAGTTTGAGATGCATGAAATCCCGTCTGTATTAAAACACTGCAGACGCTCGCTACGGACAGGTGCGTAAAGTCGGATTTAGAGACCCTAATGGGCGGGCGTGCGCGGCACGCTTTGTAAAGCCCTCAGCGCTGTATTTGTAGAGGCCTTTTTTACATAGTGGAACAAACGAACAGATATCCACCTCTAATCAAGTTAGGCATATGATGATCGATGATGAACTGATATGAACATGTCAAGATTATGATATGTAAACTATATGCTAGTTCATATACCAACACAAGAACATGAATAACATGAATAAAACTATAAATAGAAAATAGAAGAATGCTCCATAGAGAAGATATATTACCAAGGCACTTTCTTCTAGGAGACAAGCCCTCCTTGTAGCTCTTCTACTCCAAGTGCTAACCAAGAACTAAGAAGAAGAAGAAGAAGAAGAAGTAGAAGAAGAGAGGTAAGAGGTGGTAGAGAGAGAGGAAGAATCTTTGGTTCTTTGGACTCCAAGTGGTGTGTGTTGAGAGGAAGAAGAGGGGACTACTTATACACTTGGAGGGAGGGGCCTAAGTGCTAATTTACACCAAAACCGACACAGTACACCTTCCTAATCGGACCAAACCGACCATCCCACGTCGGTAACCCCCTAGAAGGAAGGTCAATGAACCGCCTCCCAGGCGGGCCGAAGCAGCCTCGGGGAGGGGAGGCGGCCACCAATGGGTCTTGTGGCGCACCCCCAGGCTCGGCTTGGCCCGAGTCTCGGTGGGCTGGCGTCAGCGTCTTGAAAAGTTGTGGGCCGGGCTTTGCTCGGCCCAATTTTGATATTTTGGGTCGATTTGCTCCTGGGCTTGTGTTTTTGCAATAATGCTTCCCGGATGGCGTACTTTTGGTCCTATTTCCACTGTATTTATTATAAATACTACAAAATACATTTTGAACACTACAAGTGGAAATATGTTAGTAATAAATATATATATGAGTATAAAAGGTATAGTTTTACTCCTTTATGGTAGTAAGTTGACGAGGAAAAATATAATGGGTTGGTGACCGTCAACACTTTGCCAAATTTTATCTTGGCGCTTTTGCCCCGGTCGGGCGCCTTGGCACACCTTTTCATGCCGGTCTTTCTGGGGGAGGCGTCTATTTACATCGGCGAGATGGTTTACTACGTGTGCTGCGAGAGGCCACCGCTTCTTTGTGATAGCTTCTTTGGGGCCGGTTGTTTGGGGTCGTCAGTCGTCGGATCACATTGGGTGCTCGTGATTGTGGGGCTGATCGGCGTTCGCTTTCTCCCCTATATATTTGGGGGCGCCGCCCGGCCTCAAGCGGATTTGATTCTTCTTCCCGCATAGAACATGTCTTTGTGTCTCCTCATGCGTCCACAGGTAGAGAGGAAGGAGGGGGCGGGTAGAGATAGAGATACAAGGTGGTTGTACTTACTTGTGCCCCTTGTCGTGGAAGAGAGGAATGGCATCGCGAGAAGAGGAGGCCGCTCTTCCCCTTGACCCCTTTCCACGGCCGCGGTCGTCGATAGCGGAGGTGAAAGCTGCGGCGATTGGTGGGCGAGGGGCTCTTGCGCCGTTATACCGACAACTTGCAGCCGGAGTGGGCGGTGCACGGCAGCGTCCCATGAGGGAGGCGCAACCGCCGCGCCAGTATATCGTCGGCTGATGGATCATCATAGGCGGGGTTTCGGCGTCTTGCGGCAAGCCGATTTATCGCGGGCAATCCGTATTACTATGGTGTTGAACTCCATCATATAGATCCCCAATTCTATTGCCCGGGCGTCTATTTTCGTCACCCTATGTGAGGATTCACGGGGATTGAACCTCACTGGGAATTATGGAGGTGGTTCTTCAAAGGCGAGTTGAATACCACGATGCTGGGAAGCCCGGGGTTCGCCACGGCGGGTGGTGCGGGTTGGATCTTGCATCATCCGGCTTCGTACCTATGATAAGCGGGGAGGAAGGCGAGGCCCGGGCGAATACATCCCCTCCCCGCTTGGCGGCTTGAACAAGGTATGGCAAGGAGAGTGGTTCTATCTCTGAAGCGGCGGGATGAGCTCCCCGGCTTATCTTTGGAGGCGTGATTAAAAGCGAACGACCGTTGGCATGGCGGGTCCTCCACAATCTCTACACCGTCACGGGCCGGCTTGCGGTCGGCGATTCTCATACTCGAGAAGAAGGGGTGTTGATCGCGGCGGTATCGTTGCTGCTTTTTCCGTCGCCAGTCGCTGCCCTTGATGGCCCATCCCCTTTGCCTTTGGCAAATGACCGAGGCGGATCTCAGGGGGACTCGGATGGCGTTCGATGACCTTCCGGAGATGCCTTGATGCGCCGTGTTCATGTGTTTCTAGGTGATAAGACCCTGAAGTAATTCCCAAGATTGCAATTCGCGGCCGGGGGTATATTTCTTTGGTAAGTTCTGGTCCCTTATCACTCCCTACTTCTACCAACCTTCTCTCCTCGTCGTGGTCACTAGTTTTGATTCTCTTTTTCTGCGTAGGGAGATTGATACACAAGGATTCGCCTCGCCCGGTGCCCGAAGACCAAGCCGCCGAGATGCTAATCGCTTTCGAACGGCGTGAGCGTTAAGGAAGAACTCGGGGCGGACGAGAAAAAAGGCCCCGAGAAGGTCGCCTTGAACCACTGGCGCCCGGGCAGCGAGGCGTGTGGTGAGTCAAGCGGAGTCCTCGGCAGCGGTTCCGCCTCATCGTCGGGAGGATAGCGCGAGATACTGCAGGCGTCGGGGCGCCATGATGGGGGCAGCTCGCGACCCGAGGAGCTGGATGAGCTGGGCGTGCCCGACGTCCAGGTCGTCGGTGGCGAGGGGGATTCTCTAGGGGCGTATGTGCGTCGGCGGCGCCCGAATCTCCCATCTCCAAATGTGAATCAGGGGGCGACTTGGTGCCACCTTGAGGAGCGACCCACCGCCCCAACGGCGTGGGGGGGGGCGGGCCTGCGACCCGTCAGTTCTTTGATTTCATCGCGGCGATGTCGGGCCAAATTTACGGCTAAAGGGTCAGCCGTCGTCGAAAGCCTTTGCTTTCCGTTCCGTGATTGCGCGAAAGCCACCCGAAATCTGTAAGTTGAGCTTCTTCTCTCTTTTTCCTCAGATTGCCCCCCTTTCCTTTGGTTTTGTGGGCGCCCTTTTTGGTTTTTTGTTCCTCCTTGTCGAGAAAAAGGGGAAGGCGCTAATCTGCATCTCGAGGAAACAACTCAAGTCCTAAGCGCCGACTACAGCGGGGGGCAAGGATGTCGTGATGATGCCTCATCCGGCGCTCCTTGCGCCCGTCGCCTCCTTTGCGACCGCCGTCTTTGGTGACCAGTAATTTGCCCAAGGAGTCGTCTTGTCCCGTCTTCTACCTTGATCGCTGCCAAGGTGTCTCCTCTCAGAGTATCGGACCGCCCGAAGATGGATGCACAGGCCCCGATGAAGCCTTAGTCTCCGCCTGCGCCCCTTGCCATTGCGGTGGCGGCCCCCGAAGGCCCTATCCCTAAGACATCACGAGTTAAGGGGGATATCGGCGGCAGCGCCATGGAGATCGATCCTTCCGGCGGCGTGACCCCTCTTGTGGCGGAGGAGGATTCCCAAGGCCCTTCGGGAGGGAGGTCCCACAAGAGGATCTATTCCATCTTTGTCGAGGCCTTGACTTCTCCTACAATGATAGCCGATGCCCATCCCGGTAGGTGGCTCTTCAATCTTCCAGCCCAAGTGTTTCCACACGGCATCGAAGGGGTCGAGTGCCCTTGGGGGTATGTCCGAGGAGAGATCCGGGCGCTTTCAGTACGGGGGGTGAAGTGCTGCCCCTTGCGGTGATATGCTTCGCATTTCTCCTTGTCGGATGAAACCCTCGAGATTCTTTCAAAGGCTTTTTCTGGGTCGTAATGATGAAGAGGAGGATTGTCGGCGAGAAGACCCGATCGCGAGAAGGTTGCGAGTTCCATGCTCGCGGGCGAGGTCCGGCCGGGCGTGCTGGCCACCCACTTTGAGGATGAAGTCGCTCCCCTTTTCACACAGGAATCGGGATATGAAGCGCCCCCCAGCCTATGGAGGTATCCTACGAAGATATCTCCACGCATACTACGAGAATGGTGATGAAGAGGCGAGTACTTTGGCAATTCCTTCGCCTCGGTCCCACCCGGATATGGGGTCGAGAGAAAATATCAGAGGGCACTGTGAGTCATACGGAGATAATTTTTGTAACCACAACTTGCGTTATGTGGCACGAGGGTTCATTGTATCTGAATAATACAGGTACTTTGGTTGCCCAAAATACTTGATGCTTGCTATCTTTTCTGCTAAGTTTTCGCTCGGGCCACCTTAGCATTTTCTTTCCCGAGTTGGTTGGAGGCAACCTATGAACTCATTTGTCTCGTTTTAGAATTTTTATGAGGAATCCCTTACGATTCTAAGCGGAGAAATAAAGCGAGCGAGTTCTTGAAACCTTCGAATTTTTTTGAGTGGAACTTTTGTGAAAGATCATTGTAAAGAGGAGGGGTTTCCCCCTACGGTTTAGAAAGTTTTCGAAGGACCGTCGTAGGGGAGGGGTTCCCCTCTACGGTAGCCCAGAGGGGTTTCTTGTCTTTGTTGTAGTTAAGACAAAAAAACCTACCTCTGCTTTTTGACTCAACTTCTATGTGATCATTATATGTTCAAGGCGTTGCGCTTGGTTCTTGAGGATAGAACCCGGTGTAGCGGCTTTATGTTCCCAAAACTTTGCTCTTCTCAACTTCAACACTACGTCATTGATTTGGAAGCCTCGGGGTTTTGGCCTTACGGCATGAGTATCGTTTGGTGGCTGGCGGTAGCGAGCGAATGTATCGGCCCGTTACATCTACGGTTTCTTCTAAGCGATCAGTGAGTCTTCTCGGCCTTATAGTTACCACTTTGTTTGGTGTATGCATGACCTTGGGGACCCATACTCTATATCGAGGGGGTATGGCCTCGGACCCATAGACCAAGAAGAAAGGTGTGAATCCGGTTGCCACATGCTCTTGGTGGTTCTTAAGCTCCAAAAGGCGGATGGTAGCTCACGGTACCACCGTTTGCCATCTTGTGAGCTTATTGAAGATTCTTGGTTTAAGGCCTTGTAAGATCATGCCGTTGGCTCGCTCTACCGCCCGTTGGTCTTTGGATGTGCCACGGCAGCGGTATCTACCCGATGTTGTAATCTTAGCAAAAGTCCACGAACTTTTTCGATGAAGTTGGTTTTGGATTATGCGTGATGATTGAATTTGGGACACCAAACCTCGAAAATGGGTCCTCGAAAAGCCTTATTGTTTCTTCGGTCAGGGGTGACAACGGTCGGGGCTTCAATCCATAGAGAACTTCGTCTGTCGGCGTCGACACATGGGTGTAGGCAGGGAGCTTTTTTGGGGGTCCGATCATATCAATCCCCATGCTGCGAATGGCCAGAGTGATCGGGATGGTTTTGCGAGGGGCTTTGTGCGGGGAGATGAGTCTTGTGGGCATGAAATGCGGCAACTGCGGTGGGACTATGTGATTTTACGTCGGCACGGTTGCGGTAGTAAGCCTTGCTTTGAACACCTTCCCCACTAGAGTCGTGGAAGCGGCATGATGTCGCACTCTCCCCATGGGTATCTGTTAGCATCTCCTTGGCTTGCTCTAGGGAAATGCACCTTTGGTATATTCAGAGGCTTCCCTTACGTATAGTTCTTGGTGGAGTCACCAATTACCGCCTGGGACTCGAGGTTTGCTAAGCCATTTCTTGCTTTGGTTTTTATCTTTTGGTAGCTTCTCTCGGATCAGATAGCTTGCCAAAGATAGTTGCCAATCTGTGCTTCTTTATTGATCTACAGGGTCCCGGGCGCGGTTGGTTGTCGCGTAGGGCCCCTTTTCATCGAGTTCGTTCACGACTTTACGAGAAGGTTCTCCTTAAGCCCGGGGGGTTGGCCTTCGAGGGGTCCCTTAGTCTTAAGATGTCGATGGAGGCTGCGTAGAGGTCGATGTCGAGGTTATTTGGGGAACCTCACGGCCCTTGTAGATCTCTTGGCGGCGAGGCTTCGTCTGCCCGACCTTGTTGTACTTTCACGGGGTGTGTAGATGTTCCGGGGCCATAGGACTGTCCTCCTTTTTACCCTTCCGGCAATGCGCTTTTCGTTTTTGGATCATGGCAAGAAGCGGGTTGTTATCACTTTCGACCCACCACGACTGCGAAACTCCCTTTGTTTTCGGGCGTCGGACTCGAGGTGTACGTCGTGCGAGGAGACCTTTGACCCGGGCTATATATTCCACTCTCTCATTTTGAGGGGCACGGAAGGTGCGGCCTGATGTCGTACTATAAGCCTACGGACCACGAGGGGTGAGATGAGGCGTGAGCCTACCACTCTTTTCTTTATAAGGAAACGTCGAGAAGAATGTAGTCTAGCGATGCAGGATCAGGGCTTGTATTTGGGTGTATAATATCCATTCGACAATAAAAGCTTGGCGAGGACCGAGACAGCAAGCTTTGAGTGGGGCGGATGTTAGTTTTTTGCTCATGAGTTTCATTGCCCATTGCTTGGCCATATCTCACATGGCTTCCTTATTTGTTGCAATGACTTCTCCGAAGGAGCGCCCGACATTACCATGACCCGACCGGGCGTTGGATTGGTAAGGGGTGTCCTTCTCATGCTTCTCGACTACTATAGCGCGCACTCCACCGCTTGGTGTCTGTATAGAGGAGTATTAGTTGTTCCCGGAATTTGGCCGGTACCAATATGCTCGAAGCCGGTTTTGGTAAGAGTATCCTAATTACCGAGATTCATCGAGGGCCTCATACGCTAAGTGGTGAGACTATGAATCAGG
>JADLZK010004610.1:0-42902 GCA_015847255.1 Hyparrhenia diplandra | reverse complement strand
CTCTTGGCGTTGGTGTTGCTTGACTCCGCCATGGGGGCGTCGATGCCTTCTCACGCACTAGGCCGGCGGCGGTTAGAGTGAAGGCGTCGCCCGGTGTGTCGGCCTTGTGGCGGCGGAGGAGAGCTTCCCGTCACTAAGCTAGCGACCTTGTGAGGTCGGGACTAGGTTTAGGAAATGTGGGTGGGGTGAATAGTGGCGGCGGCCAGCAGGTTACCGTGCCCGCGCCCCACCCTCCTATTTATTTACGCGGTGTGAGCGAGGGGCCCTCAACCATTAGTGGGTTGGGCTCCCCCGATCGAGGAGGCGGATCAAGGTTAGTTCGGTCCGTTGGGCCCAAAATAAGGGAGATCAAAATACTAACATTCTCCCCCTTGATCTCCTCTTAATAACTTATCTTAATCTTAACTTAAAACTTATTCCTTAAACTTCATCCCATTACAAAGCTATGCGTAGAGCGTGTCTCGTCGTCCACAAAGAAATTGCCGTTAGACTTAACAAATACAATGCATCACTCGATATGAAATAAAAGTCCTAAAATCTAATTTTGGGCCCTAAGTGTCCAGAATCATAGGCTTTCCATTAAACCCATGCCTACTACGTGTTTTCTAAACATGTTGGGTGGTAAGCCTTTTGTGAGCCGGATCCGCTAACATTTTATCCGTACTTATATGCTCTAGACTTATAACATGATCCCTGACTTTTTCTTTCACAACGTAATACTTAATGTCAATGTGCTTTGTTGGCAGACACTTGACCTATTGTTGTGAGCGTATTCTATTGCGATTATTATCGCAATATAACTTAAGTGGTTTCTCAATGCCGTCTACCACTCTTAAACCGGGTAGGAACTTCTTAAGCCAATTCACGACGAGGCCTCATAACATGCTACAAACTCCGCATACATTGTGGATGATGTAACGAGGTTTTGTTTTGAGCTTTTCCACGATACGACTCCTTCTCATGAGTGAAAATATATCCCGTAGTGGATTTTCTTTTCGCCTCCCGCATAATCCGAAGTCCGAGTATCCTGTTATCTTAAGTGTGTCCGATTTTCTATAAGTTAGCATGAAGCCTTTTGTGCCCCGCAAATAACGTTGAAGACTTTCTTAACTAATTTCCAAAGTTCGGACCTGGATTTTTCGATATCTTCCAAGTAACCCTAGAACGAATGCTATGTCGTATGAGTACATATTTGAGCATATTGTAAACTTCCAAATGGTGATGCATAAGGTATTGATCTCATTTGTTCGAGCTCGAATTGATTCTTGGGGCACCGATGTTCCCCATACTTATCGCCCTTGACAATGGGTGCGGTGATGAGCCACACTTATGCATACAATATTTCTTAAGAATCTTTTCTATGTATGCCTTAGAGATAGTCCTAATACCCCTTTACTTCTATCACGGTGAATCTCTATCCCCGTAACATAAGATGCTTCACCGAGGTCTTTCATATCAAAGTGTGAGGACAAGAACTTTTTGTTTCCATGTAGTAGAGCCATGTCACCGCTTGCTAGCGAGGATATCATCTACATACGGGACTAAGAAAATATACTTACCATTCTTAAATTTTACATAGACGCAATTGTCCTCAACATTCTCCTTAAACCCAAACTTTCTTATTGTGTTATCAAACTTCAAGTACCACTGTCTTGAAGCTTGCTTTAACCCATAAATGGATTTCTTTAAAGGCTTACATCCCATGTTTTCTTTTCCTTCCACAACAAAACCTTTCGGTTGTGCCATGTATACATCCTCCTCTAAGTCCCCATTAAGAATGCCGTCTTTACATCCATCCGATGCAATTCTAAGTCATAGTGTGCTACTAGCGCCATTATAATTTCTGAAAGAATCTTTACATGAGACCGAGAGAAGGTCTCATTGTAATCAATTCCTTCTCTTTACGTAAAAGCCTTTTGCCACGAGTCGCGCCTTATGCCTCTCAATGTTCCCTTTGGGAGTCATACTTAGTTTTGTATACCCATTTACAACCTACTTTCTTAGCTCCCTTAGGAATGTCCACTAATTTCCAAACATCATTGGAATTCATTGATTTTATCTCATCCTCCATGGCTTCTAACCATTTCACTGATTGATCGCTTCTCATGGCTTCTTCATATGTAGTGGGGTCATCCTCCATATGAAATTCCTCAGTTTCATATACTTCAAAATCATCTGATATTGCTGATCTTCTAACTCTATTTGACCTTCTAAGGCCTTCATCATTTGGCGCTATAGGGGTCGTTGTTGTTCTTCCTCATGCATGATGATGGTTCTAATGGATCCCGAAGGACGGGTTCCGTGATTCTCATTTGTTGTCGGCACTTTCGAAACTTACAATAAGTTCTCGCACCATGGTGTCTCGACACCACCGTAGGTGAAGCAACAATAGGCGAAGATGAAGTATGACTCTGAAAACATTGGAGTAGGGGCATGAACCCAATTCTCCTCAAGACTAATATCTCGTGCTACCATACTCCCCCGATCACATCATCTTCTAAGAACTCAAAGATGTCTTGTTTCTACGAACTTTGTATGCCTTTGGCAAAAAAAGCGGAACCTTTTGATCTTTCGGGTAGCCAATGAAATGGCAACCGACCGCCTTAGGGTCTAACTTTCCTAAGTTTGGGTTAAAAACTTTTGCCTCAAAGGACAACCCCACACTCTTAAATGCTTAAGTGAGGGACTCTTCCCGTCCCATAACTCATACGGTGTTTTAGGCAATCGACTTACTAGGTACTCGATTCGAGAATGTGAATAGCGGTTTTTAACGCCTCCATCCACAAACTTATCGGTAGCGTAGAGTAGCTTAGCATGCTTCTCACCATATCCATTATGGTACGGTTTTAGCCTTTCGCCCACTCCATTTTGTCGAGGATCTCCCGGGCAAGGAATACTCCAACTATGCCATTTTCCAGAGGAACTTTGCAAAAGGTCCTCGGAACTTGGCCAAACGGGGTATGTCGCCCATAGTACTCCCCACCACGGCCCGATCTTACTATCTTAATTTTCTTATTATGTTGATTTTATACTTCAAATTTTTGAATATCGTAAACTTTTCTAAGGCTTCCGATCTTTCTCTAATTGGATAAATATAGCCAAAACGCGAATAATCATCCGTGAATGTTATAAATGAATCATAACCATCCACGCTTTTAATAGGAAAAGTGTGACGTAACCTCCTAATTATCGGGCCCACACGCACCTGTCTTTGTCCCAAAGACCTCGGACAAATGTTATGCACCCAATAACTTAAGAAGTCTGTCGGGTGTCATCGGAAACCCGGATTACACCACTCTCATACCGTGATCAACAAAGGAGTAGCTACAACATTACAACATTTGTTACAAAAATATAAATCGAGTGCGGAAGATTAATAACATAAATTTTACAAAATATGAGCGAGTTACTTTTGAGTAAACTTAACTTAATTTGTGGAAGCTCAGGAAACTAGAAGAAAACTAGATCATGTCGAGCCCACCGACATAACCTTGGTTAAGATCAAGAGTCGGCACACTGCAACAAGGGTTAACAAACCCCCGAGTACACAATGTACTCCGCAAGACTTACCCGACAAAAAAAAAAAGACTCCAAGGATATCTTGGCTTAAGGGAAGTAAAGCTAGAAAAGGAGAGTTTTGAGAAAAAGCTTACTAATAGTGGATCCTTACTTTCAATATTTTTAGCATAAATTTTATTGGAGCATAAATAAAACTAGATTTGCACCTGTTCTATCTCAAACACTTTTTAAGCAACACATCTCAACTTATCTCAAGATCTCTTTTTCTTTCATAACCATGAGTAACCTTGTTTCTTCAATTACTACGATGAATGGGCGGAAGAACGGGTCTCCATAACCGAGAAGCAACGGCGATTCATGAACCGATTATACCCACCGGGATCCCTAACCACACGACATATATGTAGCACCCAAACTTGCATATATCAACCTTCTTCTCATATTTGTCCAAAACGGGAACGAGGCTGCGCCACCCGAGCACAGATACTCCACCTCCCTACCCCGTCCCAATGACGCTTTTGACCCGGTAGGGTGGGTACACGCTACTCCCGCCATCTCTCCACTCCCGGTCGTGGTTGTCATTCCCGATTTGGCTCCACCAAGATCCGGCTTACCGGAGTATGTGGCTAGTTAGGTCGACCGACTGGGGTGACAACCACGACGTGCCTTTGCCGAAAGGCCTCGCCAGGCGTACTTGCGTTCAAAAGTCCCGAACTTAACAAGCCAAACAACGGACGGTCCTTAAACGACCAACACGGGACAAGCACGGCTAGGTATCCCGCCGGCTTTCAACCTACGTCCCGTCCGATCTCAAATTCACTACTACCATATTTATTCTCATGAACCACCATCGGGGTGTTCTCTTTTCCAAAGCCGGGAGGAACAAAGATAAAACCTATATCTCGCGAATGATGAAGCCATCATTCGACTTCTACCGACATCTAAGCATTACTAAGCATTTAGAGAAACGACCTACTCATACTAGTAGGGATAACATAGGGATAACCGAAGATCAAGGTAATCATGCAAAGAACGGTATCAACCAACTCCTACTAACTTAATGCACATTGCACTAGACTTAAGGTGAATAAAACATTTATAAACGAGAAGGGTTTATGTTCCGGGGCTTGCCTGTTTTGCGAGGTAGAAAGTTAGACTCAAACTTGACATCATCCTTGTCGAAATCTAATCTTGACACCAACATCATCGCGAACCATGCACCTTCTCCAAAGCTTCATCAACACGAACCATATCACTCTCTCGCTTACTACACGTAAATGATGATGCATGCTTTAGCATGATGGAATGGTAAACATAATGCTTGATGATGCATAAAATGATAAACACTTGAATATAACTTTCCTTCACGATAAAGTTGCAACCCAACAAAACCAACTTGTTGAACTACTCTACAAGATATCATCACCATTGCCTAAGGAGTTCTCAAGGACCATTTGATTATGATATGATCCAAGTTTCACAAAACAATCCCAAATCACACAAAAACCTAAGTTATTTGACACTAAACAAATTTTAAATCACATGAAATAATAGAGCTCAAAATAGAAAATAATTTAAACATTTCAAAATGACCCCAAACTTTTTATACAAAAAGAACACATCATAAAACAGTACCAAATAAATTTTTATGATTTTTGAATAAATAAAATTTATTAAAAATCAAGGAAGATGCATTTTTCAATTAAAATTTATATTTTTAAATCATGCAAAAACTATTCAAAACTCAAAGTTTCAAAATTTTCATGGATAAATATACTCATAAGAAGGCTCTACAAAAATTTTCAAAATTTTAGAAGCACTATTTGAATTTATATGAAAATTGCAAAATCGGGCACTATTCACATTTAAAGAAATTGATAAAACAAATTTTAAAAAAGAAAAAGAGCACTTGGGCCAAATTTGCCCACTAAGGCCCACGATTAATGACAACGGCCCATGCGGCCTGTTTAACAAAGCCGGCTTGGCACTTTTTCATAAAAGACCACACACTTTTATGAAACGGCTCCGATATAAAACACTATTTATAAGAGTTAAGAAATTTACATCGGGAATCCTCGAAAAGCTTCTATTTGAATGCGGGTCCTTCTCCTTCAACCTCACGCTACTCCCCGGGGATCGAGGATCGAAGGCGGCGTCTAACCCCCTAGGAGAGGAGGGCCGGACGGCGGCTCATCGCCGACCGGACATGGCGGCCCCGCCGCGCGGCCGCGGAACCCCCATGCGGAGCTCTCCGGGTGGCCGCAAGCGCTGGATCCCAACTACCCATGGCCACTAGGCGCCACAAGCCCCCACTTAATCTGCGGTCGGCGTGGGGTTATGGAGGTCTTGCTTGGTGCTAGGAGGGTAGTGGCTGTGAGTTCGTCGGAGAGGAGCGCTGGCCGAGCTTCGAGTTCGACACGGCCATAGCGGTATGAATGAGCAACAAGAAAAGAAAGAATAAGGAAAGAGAGAGTGACCCGGCGGTGCTGCTCGCTTAGAATAGCAAGGCGGGGAGAGGCGGGCGGACGCTTCACGAGGTCGTGGCCACAAAAACGAACGGCGTGCCCCCGAGAAGCGGAAGGCAACAACCACGTCACGCCAAGAGCGAGCAAGCAAAAAGCGTGCAGCTACTGCTGTTTCCGTAATGTACTAGTTCATCTTCCTCTCTTCTTCTTAAAAAAATCTCCCAAAATTTGAACTGAACTCAAAAATCTCCAAGAATGAAATTTTCTCAACTTTTCGGGATCTACACATTTCATAAAAGAAGCATCTTCAAATTCGGCCTCGAAATAGGACTTCTTGAAATAGGGTCAAAAAGGAAGAAATTTGAATTCAAAACAATTCAAACCATCAATAAATAATTATAAAAACATTCAAACCATACTCATCTTAGGACCAAACACATAATTAGGATCAATCACATGTGATCAAAAATAAAATTACTCTAACCCCTAAGCACAAACAATTTCTAATTAAATAAACTTATTTTACTTAATGCATAAGAGGTTATTCAAACATGCATGCTTTGCAATACATATGATGCATGATTAACATTTTAATTATATATTAATATAAGGATGTTAAGAACCATGGTGTCGACACCACCGTAGCTCTAGCAACAATAAGCGGCGTTGAAGTATGACTCCTGAAACATTGGAGTAGGGGCATGAACCCGTTTCTCCTCAAGACTAATATCTCGTGCTACCATACTCCCCACGATCACATCATCTTCTAAGAACTCGGCATGTCTTGTTTCTACGAACTTTGTATGCCCCCGCCCCAATAAAAGCCTAACCTTTTGATCTTTGCAAATTAGCCAATGAAATGGCATTTGAACTGAACTCTAAAAAAAAGTTTGGGTTAAAAACTTTTGCCTAATTTTTCAAGATCTACAAAATTCAAATTGGAAGATTTTCAAATCCATAACTCATATGACTTTTTGAAATGGAGTCAAAAACTCGAATTTTGAATTGAAAATTACTTTAAAATTTATTCAAAAACTTCAAAAAACTTTGTACACCTCACCATATCCATCAAAACAAGATCTACAACTTGGCTTTTTGGAAATTTTCGCAAATTTTGCAACTTAGATTTTAAAATATAGAAAAGGGGGTCCCGAACTTACTAGGGTTTAGGGTTTAGTACTCCCCCACCACGGTAACTCTCTTACTTTTAATTTTTTATTATGTTGATTTTCTACCGACAACGAATATCTTAAACATAAAAAAGCTTATTTTTTAATTGTAAATATAGCCAAAACCATGGCATTGAATGTTATAAATGAATCATAACCATCCACGGTGTTAATAGGAAAAGGTCCACATATATCTGTGTGGATTATTTCTAAGTTCCCGCACTTCATTTGGCATCTTTCTTAATTTTCTTAACATACTTTCCCTTAATACAATCAACACATTGATCTAATTCTGAGAGTTCTAATGGCGGAAGAATTTCAGCCTTGACTAATCTATCAATTCTCCCCCTCGAAATATGGCCTAATCTGCAATGCCATAATTTCGAAGAGTCATTCTGAAATTTCTTACGCTTTCTACTTACATTAGCATACGAGGAGGCATTCTCATTCTCATTGGATATAACATTCACATTCTCAGGAACTGATAATAAATAAAGTTTGTCTTGTCGGAAGGCAAGACCAACACACTTATTATTAAACAGTATCTCACACTTGCCATTACCAAAATGGCATCCAAATCCATCATCATCTAACTTAGAAACACTTATTAAATTTCTACGCAAAGAGGGAACATAGAGTACATCAGATAGCCTAAGTACAAAACCATCTAATAACTCTAATGATAAATCTCCGATGGCTTCAACATCGGCTTGTACTCCATTTGCCACCTTAATTCTTCTTTCTCCTCTTTGAAGCGTCCTCCTCGAAACGAATCCCTCAGAAAGAATTAGCAACATGAATTGTTGCACCTTTGAGTCAATCCACCAAGTAGATTGTGCATAACTTACATACAAGGATTCATCTACTAATGTAATAATATCCTCACCTTTCTTATTGCACCATTTCAGAAACCAATACAATCTTCTGGCGATGGCCATGTTTCTCCTGTAAACAAGACCGATCAGAGCCAAGTGTGGCTTCTTTTTGTTTGGATAAAATGGCTTCTTGTCGGTCCGAGGAGCCCGAGTAGCCTTACCCCGTGCCCCTGGAAGAGGAGCTGCCATCCCACTTTGGTTTCCCCGATGGGCTAGCATTCTTATTATAGAACTTCCTCTTACCATCCTTTACAAGGTTAGCGAGTCATTCTCGATCTTTCGATCATTCTTCAAAGCCTTAATTCTATCCTCCGCTCCACACACATGGCAATCACCTTATCTATGTTGCACTCATCGGGCATCGGGTTATAGTTCATAACAAGAGCCTCAAACTCAACTGGGAGGGAAGTAAAGATCGATGATTGACAAAAGGATTTGGCGAGAGGCATTTTCATAGCAAATAAGCTTAGCTGCTATGGTACTCATCTCAAGCACATGGTTTCTAACAGGAGTAGCACCACCATATTTGTATCTCTTAGTGGTCAATTCTCTAATGAGTATGCCGCCTGGGTCTTGCTAGTCCCATGAAACCGAGCTTTAACTCTTTCTAAGTATTCATTGGCGGTGTCACAATGCGGGAGTGCTCCCCGATAGGCTCGGCAATGGTTGTCTTAGCTAAGGTGAGACATTTCTTATTGGATGTGTCCCATTGCTTTTCTCAAGCGATACTTAGCCACTTGTTCAATATGAGCACGTTGACGAGTCTCAAAAGCGACATCTTGCTCACCATCTAATCTCACCGGTGCCACATTGGCTCGGTGGGGCGTGGTGTGTCAAGTGCTAAGTCATCCTCGGTCATGACGAGAGCGACCTTATACTTCTCGTACCACAACTTGTAGTTGGAGCCATTCAGAGTGGGGATCATAGCTCCCCAATGGGAAAGTCCTGAAATTTTAGTGACAAAGTTGGTGAGAACACTTAAAATTAAAATAACTTAACATGAGATTGCATGTTTTAAATCAACGTTGGTCAGAATTAAAACATACAATTCCTTCTACACTAATTCTACATCACCGTTGGGCAGAAATAGAATTAATGCATAAAATACTTAGAGACAAAAGCATTCATAATATTGATATCATCAACGTTGGTCAGAAAATAACAATATTATAAATTTTCTAATACTGAATAATTGCTCTTAAAATTAAATTTTCTCGTTGGTTCCAATTTAATTAAAGAGACAACAAATGACTAATGCAAATGAAGCTTATAAATATACTTATAATAATTCTAAGAACCTTAATTACTCTCTGAAAAAATTTAATCCCGTTGGTTCATAAATTTAACAGAAAATAAACTCAAAACATAATTCAAAATGTCAAAGTATTACTGAAATTAGTAAAGAAAAACTTTACTTTTACTAATTGGACCAAAATAACGATTCGGCCCGAGGCGAAAAAAAACGGCCCGCAGGCCAAAAACTGATACTGCGCGCGAGGCACAGCCGAAAGTCGGCCCGGCCCGCAGTGGTTGTTTTTTTTTTACTGATTTCTGAAAGAAAAATTGGAAAAACCATTTCCTGCTTATATGGGCCTAGCGCGAACCATTCAGCCCAACGCTGAAAACGGCCCGAATCAGCGCCGCGGGAGCGCCCGCCTGGGCCAGATTCCCGGCCGGCCCAAGTAACTGAGAGGAGCGCTCTGGACCGTTCAGATCCGCACCCTTAAATCCGACGGCTGAGAGTGGATTTCGGAGGTATAAAACGCCGAAAACCCGGCTGGAGCCCTAACCCTAGCTCATTCGATTTCCACATCCCAGCAGTCGTTCGCAGCAGCGACTGAGAGACGCCGGCGGCGGCGCTCATGGCCACCAGCGCCCGGCGAGGACGCGCCGCCAGCGGCTGCCAGCAGCTCCCCCACCTCTCTCTTACTCTTACCCCTTCCCTCTTCTAAGCAGCAACCGCCGCCGCCGGGAGCGACCCTTCGCCGGCGAGATGTGCGACTGGAGGGGAAATACCGGCGCCGCCGCGGGCCCTCTTGCCGGTGTTCGCGCTCCCCTCGGGTAGAGCGCGATGCCGTCAAGTGGCTTCGCCGCGGTGCCCTGACGCCGCGCGTTGGCGGTCTTAATCCGCTCAATGGCGATCTTAAAAGTGACGGCGAAGGTAGGAAAGGTAGGTATTCCTTCACCCCCACGCCGGATCTGAGCTTTCCTGATGGTTAGGGTTTCGATCTGAAATGGTTTGTTCTTCCCGATCCAAAGGAAATCGGTTGCATTTCTTTGTTTTAAAGGTTGACTTAACCCTAGATTAGGGTTTCTAATGTACTAATACTGACTGATTTGAGAGAGCAAAAGACCCGATCTAGATCCACTGATTAGACCTGGCTCTGTGATACCATTGTTAGAACTAATACAACTTAGTGGATCTCTAACAGTAGATCAAGACGGGTACAACTTATACAAGATAATGAACAACAAGTACTCATATTCCTAGTAACCATTCTACTACATCTACTGACACTAGATCTACTAACAGTAAAGGTCTACTCTACATCTACACTATTAGATCTACGAATAGTAAAACATGAGAGTAGATCGGGTACAGACCATCCTTGCTCTTGACGTTGGTGTTGCTTGACTCCGCCATGGGGACGTCGATGCCTTCTCTGCACTAGGCAGCGACGGTCGGTGAAGGGGCGTCGCCGGTGTCGACGCAGTGGCGGCGGAGGAGAGCTTCCCGTCACTAACTGCGGCACTGTAGATCGGACTAGGTTTAGGAAATGTGGGTGGGGTGAATAGTGGCGGCGGCCAACTTAGGTTACCGTGCCCCGGCGCCCCCACCCTCCTATTTATTTACCGCAGTGTGAACAGGGGCCCTCCAACCATTAGTGGGTTGGGCTCCCCCGATCAGGGAGCGGATCAAGGTTAGTTCGGTCCGTTGGGCCCAAAACAAGGGAGATCAAAATACTAACATTCAGTTGTTAGTTGTCCTCTAACACTGATCGTGTTCCCGGACCTGATGAGGTATCCTTCATGTTTTATCGTAAGTTTTAGATTATAGGAAAGGGTGATTTTATAGCTATGTTTGAGGATTTATACTACAAAGATAAGTTAGATCTATATAGACTCAACTTTTCTATGGTTACCTTGAATTCCTAAGGAGGATTGTTTCAAATAAATTCCAAAGGAGGAAGGTGCAAGAACCATGCAGTTTAGACCAATTAATCTGATCATATATTAATTTTGGATTTAAAATTTTCTCAAGTCCCCTACTCCAAGATTAGGTAAAATATATCTGGTAAGTTGATTTCATCTCACCAAAGTTTTTTTTTTTTTTTTTTTTTTTTTTTTTTTTTTGAGCGGGCAACGGAGGGACGATTTGTCCCCACCTAATTCATTTACCACATATCCCATGAAATCCTGGTGGTGAAGGGGCAAAAGCCCAAGTTGGTGACATGGGCCACAAAAATTTCTTGAGAGTGGGTCATAGCCCATGAATTGGTGACATAGCAGACGCTTAACACAACAACAAAGAGGTTCTTAAGCTAGACTATAAAATGCTTATGATAGAGTCTGTTAGGATTTGAGACTTCCTTTTTGAAAGCTTAGAGACTAGAGAGTTTATCCCAACTTGGATTAATTGGATAGAGAATTTAGTCAAAAAAGGCTATGTGGGAGCGCATAAGTTTATGAACAGGCAACGTGGGAGCACACAAGGAGGATTAGGCATCCCAATTTGAGATATCTTATTTTTAAGGAAATAAACTAAAAGTTGAAAAGCACGCTGAAAAAAATCTAGCATTTAGTGTGCTGATAATAAGCCAAAAATATTATTAAAAAGTTAATATCACAAAGTCAAAAGCCAGCTTTTGACTCAAAGGGCCAAAAGCTGCAGCTCAAAGAAACGGACCCTATTGTTCTAATCATTTTCCAGCAAGATCTTGGTCTAACTAGTCCAAACTCGAAGTTGAACTAACTCAACTAACACTACCTACACGGCTACACTGGTAGTGGGGGCTGCTGATCCGTCCGTTAAACATCTAGAGAAAGCAGAAATACACGATGCAGCATCAACAAAGAAGACGAAATATAGTACAAAACAACAATAGTGACGCAAAAAAAAAACATGATAATTAGTGGACATTGCAAAACCACATTAAAATGGCTAAGAAGGCAAGAACTGGCAAACCTGATCCCCGCAAAAAGCAGCCATGCGTGGCGTCCAGAAGGAACAATGGGGGCTTTCTTCACGGCCTTGTGTGCAATCAAGAGGAGTTGTGCCAGCGAGTAGGCAGCCGAAGCTGTAGACATCGCAACCAAGAATCTAAAATCATGAACAGCAACGCCAGAGCAAGTCAGTATTCTCTCTAAGCATAAGTCTCTACCCCTAAAACATGTGAAAAGTAATCGTCCCCGGTCACTTCTTCCCTTCACCCCGACAAATGCCCCTCGGCTCCCTTCGTTTCACCCCGACATAAAAAGAGCATCGCGTGACTTCCCGCATCCGCAATTCGAAACATCTCCTTCCCTCGCTCTGCTCCATCCCGTCACGCCACCCACCCGCCCTGTCCGCCTCCCTTGGCAGCCGCAGACGCCCGGCGCTAAGGCACACTTCGGCTTGTGCCACCCACCTCGGCCGCAAGACGAAGCCCGGCATCTGCGAGCTGCGACGCCGCCCCAGACGCCGACGTGTTCCAGTCTGCGACGCCGCCCCAGACGCCGACGTGTTCCAGTCTGCGACGCCGCCCGAGACGCCCGCCGCCGTGACGACGCTGACCCGGCATCAAGCCCGTTCCCTCCCCTTCAACCCCATCCACCTGGCGCACCTGGCCACCCCGTCCGCCGCCCGCCGCCACGGACTCCCCAAGGCTGCTAGCACGGCCACGACGCTGGCCCCGCGGCCTCCTCCTTCCCGCTGCGAGGAGAACCACCAGGTGTGGCAAACCATTCTCTTCCTTCCTGCTGTACGGAACGGAACACCCAAACCAACCTCATCCAACCCTGCCCTCCGGCGCTTCAGTTCGCGCCCAGCTCTCGTCCCCTCCAGCAATCACGAGCTAGCTTGGTCTCCGCTGCCGCCGACGTCCCACGGACTGTGCTCCTGGTCGTTGCCCTGCTGATGAGGTATGCCATCTGTTCTCCTCTCTTCCTAAACTGAATCATCTCTCCAAAGTGGCTCCTGCTTTCCTCTGGTGGTAGGGTGTCTCATGTAGATTCAGAATTTCAGATCAGATTGGACTGGGAATCTGTCAGCGGGAATAGCTAGCTGCAGCAGGCTATAGCAGGCCACAACACCTGATTGAGGAAAACGTCGTGCTGTTTGCTACCAAGCAAGGTTGGTTTCAGGATTTTTTTAAACCCTATGCCTCATGAATCAAAGTATTTCCATGCCCAAATGTATGCTTGTGAGTATGTGCTCATTTATTGAACGGTGTCAGAATTAAAAGGCTTTCTGACAGACTTGGATTACTCATGTAGTGACCGACAGTATAAATGGATCATCTTACCGGATTATACTTTGTGTTCCTCTTCTTTCTGACTACTTGTTCCGTCTTTGTTTTTACAGTGATGGAACGGGGGAAAGTTTCCTTGCACCAAATCCAAATCCAAGCTGGTTATGGGTTTAATTTAATACATGAGTGGCCCTTAATTTTTGTTTAATCTATTGATATATTTAGACATACCATAACCGTGTGATTTCGTTACAAAGCACTTATATCCTCAATTTCGATGTTCATTATATGATATATATTAACTCAAGGGGCGGATATGTTCTGACAGTTCTGTTCTCACAGCAGTTTGTCCTCGATGCCTATAACATGTTCAACACCCTTAATAACTGAGGTGAGTCTCACTGCCCTCATGCTTTCATTTCAATTCTGTGTTGTGGTGCATCGTACAGTGAGTGAGTGGAGTTTAACAAAAACCCATTGATGTGGGAACCGTCATGATCCTGATTTTTTTCAAATACTCAGTGAATAATTGTCTTGAGTTCAATTAGTTCATATTGCTACCACTAAAATTCGGAGCTAGCCCCATAACTGTATTTGGTAGTCTCTTTGCAATGTTTAGACAGATGCATTGTTGCAATTTTCAGTTAGATACCTTAATAGGTCCTCTTAGTTCAGTGAGAAAAGATGCATTCATGTAGTTTTTTTCATTAACATATAAAAACCTGTTACTAAAGACCTGCTATGAAAATCTCTTTTCCTTTTTGGAAGCTGGCTTATTTAATATGTGATATTAGCACTTATGTTGTTTTGGGATTTTATGCTTGGTCACTAGACCAATCTAGCACTTGTACCTGCATGGTAACTCAAATACAATATTTTACAAGAATAGTGTGGCCCAAACATGCAATTTTGGTCAATCTGCCACTCTCTGCTCCAGGCCGGCGGCCAGAACAACTACGCCTGCTGTGTATTTTGGTCAATTGTTTGGATTGTATGCTTTATTTTCTTTCCGCTTAGTTTCTAGCTAAGCTATTCCAAGCACATGTATTTTGGTCAATTGTTTGGATTGTTCATTTGGTTTTGCAGTAGGAGATAACAAGATCTTTTAATTTTTTACATCTCCATCTGCAGGCAACAACAAGTTCAGCTGGCACTATTATTAACTCGTTGAGGCATAGCAACACCAGTTCAGCAATCAGCGGTATTCCGTTTGCAATGTATTCTGATTTCCATTAGCTTAGTAGCAGTCAGCAGTCAGCAATCAGCGGTATTCCGTTTGCCATGTATTCTGATTTCCATTAGCTTAGTAGCAGTCTCAATTTTTATTTGACGTTTTCTCAAATAAAGTTTTTTTTTTCCTATGCCACTTGTAATATCAGAAATTGGCTACCTACCTCATTCTTTCCTTATTGGGTGTTGCATAATTTAATACATCCTCACATCAAGGATTTTAGGCGAAAATCAAGGTATAGTGGCCCTCGAAGAACTGTGGCTACTGGAAACTAAAGTGCTCCTGCTGGTCTGAACAACTCTATTGTTGAAGTGGAGAGACCGACGTAACTTGCGAGAAGACAAGTAATGTGATTTCATATGCCCGCATTATTTCTTTTGGTCACAGATATATACGAAGTTCTGCACAGATTTGCTGACCTCATTTGCATTCATCTGTACTGCATAATAGCCATCAGTTCACTATCACAGGTCTGTATTTGTTCTCATTGCTATCAAAATGTTTTATTGGCAATTGGCATGTGCAAAGTATCTGAATTCATCCCTAATAGATTAGTTCTAATGAAAAGTCATGTCTTAGATTTTTCAAATTATGCATGTTTATTTTTATACATACTTCTAACTAATGTTTTTTGGAATGAGATTTTTCAAACTATTGGCGAACTGATTTAACCAAAAAAAAACTTGTCGTACTGTATAGTTTTCAGTTAGGGAAATTTATTGTTTTCAGTCAAGGAATGTCTGGCATCCTGATGACATTTGTAAAAGTCTTAAACTTTGAAACATCAAACTAATGGATAAAAGCCTATGTTCAGTACCAATTATGTCAAGCTGACTATCAATCTTCTGTCTCATGCAGAGCTACATTTTTGCTTGCCTGACTGCATCAACTTGAAACTGAGAAGTCAAGTTACTTTGGTCATTATTCGGATGAGTGCAGCTTTATTTCTTCAAGTTTTGATATGATGTTGAGACATTTGAAGTTGGCATATGCCTGTTTTGTGAATATCTCGAAGGACGAAAATGTGAACCTAAATTATGCCATGTTCATCAATAATGTCACCAAAATTAAGACAGCCGCTTGTGCCTTGTTACAATCATGCTAAAAAGTGACCATAGCTGGAATCAATTGAAGGGTGACATTTGAGTCTTACTGCCTTGTCATTCTAAACTGCCCTGTCCTGCTTTCTTCGGTGCTTGGCTTGATCTCTACTACATATAATGCAACAAAAAAACTTTCCTAAAGCCACACAAAGAACCGTCCACCGCAGTCATTATCTCTCCTAATCTTTTTAAGTGCACCCAATAAATTACACCCTAAAAGCTAAACAAATTTTGAAATAAATGGTTCGGATCTATTCTAACATCTTTTCTACTCACTCACCCACCACATCAAGGGCCAAAATTGCTGGGATCAATCCTCCTCTGCCACCATCCCATCCCGCTCTGGCCCGCACAACTTTCCTCTCGCGACTATCCGACTCCCCGTCACCCACGCTTCCCGACGCGCGTCCCTCCGTCTTTCCCACGCGCGACCTTCCGCTGGCGATTGAGCGCCAACGGCGACGGCCACCTCGCCGGGCGGAGCCTCATCCTCAATCTGCCGCGTCGAGGTCAAGGACTGAAGCCGCCGCCGCCGCCGCCGCCTGGAGGTACAAGGCCTGAATCAGCCTGCCACCCGCAATCCGCCGGCGTCGCCTGGAGGTCCACCCGCAATCCGCCGGCGCCGCCTGGAGGTCCGCCGCCTGCCACCCGCTGCTGGATGGATTCAGCCCGAACGCCATCCGCCTGAGCCGGTTGATCTGGTCTGTCGTGCCGCCGCCTGACCGCTGCATCGCGCTCCGCCCCGGCATCCAACAATCCGCCGGCGCCGCCTGGAGGTTCGCCGCCTGCCACCCGCAATCCGCCGCCGCCTGGAGGTACAAGGACTGCCACCTGCAATCCCGTCCTCTCTCTTCTTCTTATCAGAGTTGTTCATGTCGGATAGGATCCATGTCGGACTGGCACCGGACTGCTATTGCTGCCCCAAGACGTCGCGGCCGCCGCCGTTTTCTGCTCCCTCTTCGCGGTTGTCAATGCAAGGACTCGCGCCGGCAGGGACGCGCGGCGAAGTGCCGCACACATGCTGCTGCTGTTCGCCATCGCAGAAGCCACCGTCTTCTGCTTCCTCTTCTTCGTCGTCAAAGGTCCGCGCGTCCGCCCACCCCCTGCAAGATTTGCTCGTCGTCGAGATCTTCTTCGAGGAGCGCGTGACACCAACGTCTTCATCCCCTACCGGCGGCCCCAAGGTGAGTCCCAATCCGACCGCTAATTTTGGATTGTTGAACCCTAGAGTTGTTTGATCTACATTGAGAGACCATCTGTTGTGGCGGCTGGCGAATACAGGGCTACAAGCAGCAGCGAGGCGTTGTGGTGGATGCTCGAGCTCGGGCATTGCGGGAGGCGAGGTGCTCCGGCCGGGTCGATTTGCCTGATGCATTTTCCTTTCCACCAATAAAACTGCTGAAACTCTGCTCGATCCTTTCTGGGGCGACAGAGAACGAGCAACAGATTTGCTGTGTGGAAGCTGTCTCTCAGTTGACTACAGGCGTGTGTGCAGTTGCTGAACGAGGTCCGTCTCCTGCTTAACACCCAACTGCTACTCCTATCTTAGGATAAGAGGATGATCCCTTCTTGTCAATTGTTGTCCAGATTTCAAAAGGTGTGATGTTCAGTTTGAGATACTTCTTGAAGCAAAGATAGCTGTTGCCTCATTGGTTTTGTTACGTCAGGAACAATAATCAGAGATGGAACATCAAAAGCAACTCTTCCAGCTCAAAAAAAAAAAAAAAAAAAAAAAAAAAAAAAAATTGAGGTAATCTTCTTTTGCTTTGGATTTTCAAATTTAAGTGCATCCATACATCAAACTCACAATGTAACTCATGGCTGCGGGCTGGTCCCCTGTTTCTGGAATTGGCTTGTTATTGCTCTATGGAACCGTTGCTTAGAGGCTGCAGGTGTGAGCTGGACACCTGCTAGCGGTAGGCCTTGATGGGTCATCTGCCTATTCTATTAGAGATATGTGCAAGGTGAGCCAAAAAGTTTCACTTTCTATTAGGCGTGGGAATTCAGTTAACCTTCCAGGCACTAGATCAACAGAAATCAGTTCTCATGAAATTCACATTGTTCCTTTACAGCATGAAACTCTATTAGGAAATGCCGCAGGAAATGCTTTGCTTGTATGGATTGGTATGATGGACTAACTAAATATTTGAATAATTTTCGTTTAATTTATCCTGTATTTTTTTCATTTAATTTATCTCACTTTGTGCAGAATTTAACAGTATGTCAATGTGTTCAGTTTTACAATCTCTTTGGCTTAAGATTTTTTGAGATGTATATTTTTATCCTGTTCGTTATAATATCCTGACCGTTCTTGATAATCCTGATGGGTGGAAATTGGTTGATTTGATGATAACAGCAGATGGTAACTCCCCGGATAAAATCCAAGGCAAGAACCACCTTAGATGCTTGCGTCGTTGGCACGCATAACTTGCCGAATCGAGAAAACCAGCATGTACGTATGCTTGCCCGCTGCAACCTTCATGAAGAGTCAAGTAGAACACCCTAAATTGTTTGATACTTTGATGCTTACCTAAAAACCTGTCATCGTGTATTGGATACGTTGTCCACTGCTTTAGTTGATAATAATAGACAGATGGTAGCATGCTAATATGATTCTTTTACTAGCAGATGGTTTCTGATTCTAAATTGCCTTTTGCAGATTCATCTCATGTTTACCAGGAATCTGTAAAATCAAGGCATCCTCAGATGGTTAGTTTCTCTTTGCTTTTGTACTGTATACCATCCGAAAATCTGCCTGCATGCATAATCATTAATGTGCCTGACTTTTTTTTTGGAGTAATAGCAAAATCCTTAGAAATTTATTTTGATTACTATCCTTCCGCCTTCATAAAGGTCTGCTTCAATATAGTTAGTAAAGTTAATCAATATCTACATGCTTTGATTATGCACGGGCTTTGAGGGAGCTGCTTCCACATCAGGTGTTGCAATTATTTATTTTTATTTCGTTCTGTGTGTGGAGCCACAGATAGATGGTTGTAGCAAGCATTTAGAGTTTTTGAGTTGCATTTGGAGGGTAATGTATCAGCAGAAATGCACTGGTTTAGAATATTTCTGCTTTATTTTTATACTTTTCTATTCTTTTTTTCAACCCTTCCTATTTTTCAACTCTTTGTCAATTACTTGGATAATAGAAATTGAAGAGCGAGGGGTGTATCATATATGGTGACTGCCATTAGTTTTCTCTTTCAAGAAACTACAGATCAATTTAGTCAAGCATAATTACCGTAAAAAATTTAGTCAAATATAATTTAAAATTTGGCCATGCTTGATTAGCAAACTGTGAGTTAAGTGAGTTTTCTAGCTCTATATATTATCAGATCATTTTATATTTATTCAGTTTCACACTATATGCTCACTACTGCTGGCATTTTGCCCACCCTCAGATGCTTGCGTCGTTGGCGTGTACAACTTGCCGAATCGTGGAAACCAGCAGCACATGTACGTCTGCTTGCCTGCTGCAACCTTCATGAAGAGTTGAAGTAGAACGCCCTAAATTCTCTTTGCTTTTGTACTGTTAAATCGACATTTTGTTGTTCTATGCACATTCTTGAAATGGCCGTAGTGTTAGCACGATTGCAGCTTCTTGAATTGTTCAATTTTGCTCTATGATGATTAATACATTGATCCTGAAATTTATCTGGAAGTCTGCCTTTAAAATAGATACGATTTTAGAGTTTGTGGATTTTAGAGCCTTTGAATTCTTTCAAAAGGCCTTTAGAAAAAAGAGCTCCATAATTGTTTCTCATATACATATCCAATTATGTTATCCATTACAAACTGTGCGTAAACTTCTTGCGACTTTGGTCATAATACAGAAAGTTTCTGGGAACAGCCTTGATGAAAGCACAATTAAACATTTGTTAGATTTAGGGTTGAGGAATGCTGTGCACTGAAAGAAATATATGTCTTACAAATTTTTTGTTTATTATTTTTCATATGGAAAATGCCAATTCAAAGGAAGCCATTTTTTAACATTGGTAAGTTTCAAACAATCTGTCTACTATTTGACATATGATGCATGATTTCCATTTGAATATTAGTTCCTACACTTGATCTTTGATCTTTAGGAGAACCATTCATGTCAAGGATCTTGAATTAACTAAGGACGGCGCACGAGATCACATTATGATCAGGAATTGGTTTTCTTAATGGAAACTAGGAATGATCAGGAATTGGTTCCAGTCTGTTACATGATCAAACTGTATGAATGATAGCTCCAATATGTCTTGTCTTTGATATCATTGTTTTGGAATTTTGGAAATGATTCAGTAAATGTATTGCCTTGTCTATGGAAAGACAGTGTAATTTCATTTTATTCTTTAACTATGGAAACGTATAGTAAATATAGTGCCTTATTTTTATCTCTCGGTTCATGTCAAGTGATTTGAAGTATATTTTATATTTTTTTTTTCCTTATTCTTTGGGAATGTTTATGCAATGCCTTGGCATATTATTAGCAAACCATGGAACTTTCAATGCTAAGTTCAGTACTATGAAAACAGCTTTTGACAAAGCATAATTAGCTAAATACTTCCAGTTTGATAGAATTAACTTTGTTTTGCATGCGTTTTCTGGATTATATACATGGTTATTATATACAATTGTGTGAAATAGAACTACGGAGAAAATTTTGTCATTGTGTTGTTTTTTTATGTGTATCTATGGAATGAAACCATAACGTTAGCACGGGCACTATACTAGTTTGGTAAAGAGCTGAAAAACCTTTTTGTTATGCAAAGTCTGGCTAGAATCATTGTTTCAATTGCAAACCTCATAAATGGAATATGTTTTTTTAATTAGTAATACAACACATACTCATACATACATTATTGTGGTATTATGTTTCCCGTTGCAACGCACGGGCATTTACCTAGTCCTTGCAAACGAGTCGGAGAGATCTGACGGGCCATGCCAGCTAGAACCGGACGGTGTAGTTTACCGCACATGTGTCCTTGGGATTTTTTGTTCTTTCGATAAGTAACTATATATGTGCATGCAGCCCGAGGCCCGGTGGCACGGCCCGTGGCCCGATGTTTTGGCCCGGCCCGAGCACGGCACGGCCCGGTGACCACCGGGCCCGGGCGGCACGGCCCGAGGTACCAGGCCGTGCCTGGGCCGCCACCTTGGCCCGTGGTACGGCCGGCACGGCCCGGTAAATAGAATTGGCCTGGTGTGGCCCGTATATCAAATGTAACAGCAAACAAGCACCCAAGCAGTTTTGGGCCTTTTAGCCTGAAAGCGAGGCCGAGAGCCCACCAACATCAGAAAGAAAAAATCTGCTTCCTTCTCCTTCCCGTAACCTGCATCGGGGTAAAAAAACTTCCTTCCCGTACGTAACCTCGCGTCGCTCGCGATTCAGCGTCGCATCGGCATTCCTCCCCTACGCCGCCCTCGCGTCGTGATTCAGTTCAGCGCGCGCCGCCGCCGATAGCTCCTCCACGCGCGCCCCGACGGCTTCCTACTCTACGCGGGCATCTCGCACGGCGGCAGGCATCCGCGTCCTGCGCGCGAGCGGCGGCGGCGGGCGACGGGGAAGCAGCGCCTGCGCGACGCCATGCCCTGCTCGGCGGCGAGCAGTGGCTCCCTCGCGCGAAGCGCCGTCCCGCGCAGCCCCCTCCATGGCTGCACGCTGCTGCCGGTGGTTTCCTCGACGTCGACGGCGGGGGCTCCATCCTCAACTGCGGTCGGCCTCCTCCCTCGACGGCGGCGCGGCACGATGGGCACGACGGGCGGCCGGCACGACGGGCGGCACGGCACGGCCGAACGGCCCACGGGCCGTGCCTTGGGCCGCCGGCCAGGCACGAGCACGCCGGCGGCACGGCACGGTCGGCACGGCGGCACGGCGCGGCACGGCGGCGTGCTGGCACGGCACGGCACGACGGGCCGGCGTGCCGTGCCGGCACGGCCCGATGCACATGTATAAGTAACCCTCTGCCCTTCTATAAAGCTACTACCTGCTGACGTACTTCCTCTTTATAATTTACTCTTAAATAAATTAAATAACAATATCAATTATTCCTATTAGCATTTTTTTTTTTTTGTAAACTCAGTTAAACTCTCATGCTCTGTATGGAACACAGGAACCTTTTTCGTCCCCGTATTTTCGCCGTAAAATTGAAATGATTCAGGTCAAATTTGTACATGTGGTTGCTATAAGAGTATACTTTCCCAAAGATCCCTATAGTTTAACGTGATCCCTGTAGTCTGTTCGAATCTACCACGAAGATTGAAGGAAGAAAACCCGTTTACATATGCATTCGAGTCGTAACCACTACGATCTGCGGCAAGCAGTCAGTGATTCAGATGGCCACATTATTACAGTGTCTCAGCCTTCGGCGTGCAGCTTTGGTCACTATCGAGGACGCGTGACTGATTCGTCCATCCACTTACTGGCAAGCAGCAGCTAATACAAGCAGGGAGACCTCGGGACTCGGGACTCGGGACTCGTCGTCTCTTGGGGCTCCTGATCGTGTGGCACACCAAGTGCAGCATGTGGATAACGGGGGGTGCGAGGCAGCGTTGCAGTCACTGGGACGAGTAATTCATGGTAGTGCTGTCTCCATGCTCACGGGTCACGGAGCTCGCTGTTTCACAGCCTCATGCACGACAGTTGGACTGCCCAAGGCAAAAGAATCACTGTACCCGGCGATCTGAGGGCCATGCCAGACAGTGGCCTTGGGATTTCCTTTTACTTTCGATGAGTGCCCCACGGCCACGGCCCCTCTACATGGCATGGGGCGAGTTGGGCAGGGCACTGGTTTCCTGATAGCCGTGGCAACAGCTGTGTCGCTGTCGCTGCTCGGGTGCACGCTTCGATGGAGCATAGGCATTCGAGCCAGGCCGCGCCGCGGATGGCGTTTGTGTCAGCTCGTCCCAGTGCCTGTGTCACTGCTCGTCCCAGTGGAATCACACAGCGTCTCTCCGTCCCATGCTGACTGACGTTTTTAACTTTTAAACTTCATCTTTTGACTATCCGTCTTATTTAAAATATTTTTATAAATTATAAAATAAAATAATCAATATTCAAGTATCTTCATCGATAAAATAAGTCGTAAAAAATAAATTATATTTGTGTAAAAATTTGAATAAGACGCAAGATCGAATAAGATGGCAACGGAAATCGCGGGTGGGACGGAGGGAGTACCAAGGCGAAACAGACGAGCTCACGCCACTACCACCGGAGCTGCTGGCTGCCGCGGTGCAAAAGCCACGATGGGGGTAGAGGACCGGAGAAGTTAAATTTACACCAAGGGTGCACATGACGAGCCCACACCGCCCACACGATACGCGTTGATCCGGCTTGACATTTTCTTAACGCACACTGCTCGGTAGCCGCGGACGGATCACAATCTGCCCCGATGGGGTAGAGGACCGCTTCCGAGAGGACCGAGGAGCATCACTCTACGACAAGGTGTGCCAGGACAAGGGAACAGCAAGGGCACGCCTACTGCACGCTGCAGCAGATTCCGAGCAAGCACCGCGTTCCTACTACGCCTCTCTCTTGTACAGTGATTGGCATGGCTGGTTTCCACGAAACCGTGGGCGGGCGCGCAAGCAGCAATGCAAAGTCACGGGAGCCTGAGACTCTGAGGGCCATGCCAGCCAGAGCAGGTCGGTGTAGTCCCTCTATAAAGCTATTACCTGCTGACTGCCTCTGCGTCTCGGCTCCTTTTAATTTCACCATCACTCCCTCCCCTCTCACTACTAGCTTGCTACCTTGCGAAGAAAGGTGAGACGAGGAAGAAGAAGAAGCTAGTTGACGGCGAACAGCCAAGCTCTCGGCGTCTTAAGGACTGCCTCAGTGGTATGTCGGTCCGTATTGTGCCTTACTCTTCTTTCTTTCTTTTTTTCTTTGGCATGCTAGAAAAGATTTTTTTAATTAATCAAGAATCAAGACTAATCGCCGTGCGAGACTCGCATCGCTTGGTTAATAGGTCTCTTAAACTTATTCATATGTACGTATGTATTTGTTTACCAGTGCTATACATATGTACGTATGAACCACCAAACATGTCGCAAAAGAAGGAAACATTATCTCTCACAAGACCGAACTGTTGTATACTTGTATCTACTCTGTTTATTTGTTTAGCATAAATAAACAACTATAATCACTATAAAACTATGAAATATATAATGGTACATTTTGAGATTTATTAGTATTATAATTTTATATAAATGTTTTATCATATTTAATATTACAGGAGGCATTGTTTGGATTGGATGGTATAGGAAAAATAAGGTAAGAAATTATGTTAATAGAAATTACATGTGCTAGTGAGCCCAAAAGCCCAAGCCACTTCCCCTTCCGGCCTTCCCCTTGGTTCATGCTCGCACCTCCCCATCCCCTCGCTCCGCCTCCCCACCGCCGCAGAAAAAAAAAAAAAAAGAATAGCAGAGCAGAGCAGGTGTGCGGTCCAACGGCGGATCCACCGAACGAGCCCAGGCAACCACCAACCGCCCGCCTGGCCTGTGTCTTCCCTCCTCTCCTGCTCCTGCTCCTGCTCCTGCTCCTGCCCCTGCTCGGCAGACCAATCCCAATGCGATGCTGTCGTTGGCGCGTCGGCCGCTCTCCGCCGCCGTCCCCTCGGGCAACCTCCTCGGCATCCATCTCTTCCAGTGCCCCGTGCGTTGCCTACCCTACCCTACCCTACCCTACCCTAGTCTACTGCTCTCATTTCCATTCCCGATCGATGAGATTGTTTCCTCAACGCAGGACACCGTTGGCATCGTCGCCAAGCTCTCGGAATGCATCGCCTCCCGCGGCGGTAACATCCACAGCGTCGACGTCTTCGTCCCCGACGACAAGCCCGTCTTCTACTCCCGAAGGTAGTATGTACCTACTATTGGGTTTGGGTACAGCACGCCAACTGCTGATTTATTTATTTTTTTTATTTAGGAAGACTAGTGATTCATTCGTCAAGCAATTGCAATTCCTTCATCATATCCATTGCTTCTTGATTTGCCAGTGAATTCACCTACAGCCCAAGGCTCTGGCCGCGTCATGAGCTCCACCAAGATTTTCTCAATCTCTCCCGCTGCTTCAATGCGCAGACATCTACTGTACGAGTACCCGACCTTGACCCCAAATACAACATCTCCATCCTCGCATCAAAGCAGGTTACTAGCTACTTTCCTTCCCTTTTTGCTAAGCCCGCCGCCGAATAAATAGCAACCAACCATTTTCTCTCTTCAGGACCACTGCTTGTTCGATTTGCTCCATAGATGGCAAGAAGGCAGGCTTCCAGTACACATTAATTGTGTCATAAGGTACTACTGTTCCGCTCATTTCTTTTATCCTTTCCTCTAGCAAAACCAAACACCACCAGACTCATTCAGATACACTCCTTATACAGCAACCATGATAGACCACAAGATAGTCATGTACGGCGTTTTCTCCAGAGGCATGGAATACCGTACCACTACTTACCCACCGCGCCTGGCAACAAAAAGAGAGCAAGAGATCTTGGATTTGATCCAGGGCACCGATTTTGTTGTGCTCGCAAGATACATGCAGGTAAAGATCGAGTAGACTGCTCCTTTTTCTTCCATCTTCTAAGATTTTTATTATACCTAGCTAGTTCTGCCAAAAGATTGCGAGCAAAGTGGTAGCGTATGTTTAGTCAATGCAAAACTCAGATCGCCCTTTGAATATTCTCCAGAGCTTTTTATCTTTATTTTTGAGGTGTAACATAACACTAAAAAGCTTGCTGTTTGTGTTAGGGGCACCCAATATGTTTAGTCAATGTCTCTTTGAGCACATGAAGTCAGAGATATTCACTACCTCAACCTTCCCTGCCTTTCGATATAAAGCTACCTGTTTTTCTTGTCCTCTAAACAAAAATTCTCCACTTCTATAAAGCCATTCTGCCACTCAATTAAGACGAAAGATTCTATAAAGCCATTTTGCATATAACAGATAATGAGAAGCTAGCATATCATTGTCCTTTTCATCTCTATGGCCATAAGATCAGCATCAACGTTTAATATGGACTTGTGTCACCTCACCCATATATCTTTGACACCCTCTTCCTTGCAGATACTCTCAGAAAGCTTCTTAAAAGCATATGGTAAAGACATCATCAATATTCACCATGGCCTTCTTCCCTCATTTAAAGGAGGGAATCCTTCAAGACAGGTATCACACTTGTGTTAACCTAATCTGGTATCTACCTTTTTTTTATATATATAAAAAGAACAAGTATTATTATGTACCATTTTTCAGGCCTTCAATGCTGGGGTGAAGTTAATTGGGGCAACTAGCCATTTCGTTACTCAGGAACTTGATGCTGGGCCAATCATTGAACAAATGGTATTCATACTTTTCGCACTACAGCTAACTTAGGTTTCAAATTGATGGATTGCATGATCACTTAAATCTGGTAGTAAACTATACATGATGTATGACAGATTTTGTCTATTGATGTGTGGAATCATCTTTGCCAAACAGTTATTTCGCTATTAGTCTGTTTTTAGAACCCCTTTTATCCTAAGATTGTAGGGTTTTACATAGTAATTAGCACTGATCTTCATTCAAGGGGACCCTACGGTCATGCTTGAAGACATTGCCTTCACAGCTGTGTGACATTTGCTGTGCAGTAAGATTCATGGATGTGAAGCTATACTAAAGATGACACTTTTTAATCTTGCCTATTTCCAGTTGGCGGTTGGAGATTTAGTTTTTCTCTGTTGTTTTTTTTTTTCCTGTGCTGCAGGTTGAGCGAGTTTCTCATCGAGACACGTTACAGAGTTTTGTTGTCAAGTCTGAGAACCTTGAGAAGCAGTGTTTAGCAGAGGCTATCAAGTCATACTGCGAGCTTCGCGTCCTACCATATGAACTGAAAAAGACTCTCGTGTTCTGAGCTCCCTTTTTTCTCTCTTATACTCTCTGTGGATTGGTGTGTGTATATTCTATTTTTTCTCACCGAACAAGTGATAAATGATTTACTTTTAATACTCCATCCCAAATTATAAGTCATTCTAACTTTTTGGAGAGTCAAAGTAACTTTGACCAAATTTATATAAAAATAATAATAATAATGTTCATCATTAATTATAATAGGTGATTCCTTGCCGTTACCGCGGGCATGTATGAAGTAAGAATATAAAAAGGTTAGAATTTTAGTCGCTAAGAATTAGAAGATGTATATATATATATATTTATTACAAAATGATCTTCCTTTACTAATGATGCATGATAGCAAACCAAATACATATGCCTAGAAAAGTTGATACATGCACATGATCTTCATGAAGGATTAATAATGAAGTTCTCATTTACAAAGGATCATGGTCAATCTACTGATCACAACCTTTAGGAAGAAGTTTGTGAGAAGCTTGTATGCGTGCATGGCAATGTTCTGCATACGGTAGAAAAAAAACAAAATTATTATCCATTCTCTCGAATCATACAGGTGATAGAAGGTGTTGATGCTCATCCAATCTAGTACACATTTCAATTTGAATGAACTTCAACGGCACAAAAACTTACTCCAGGGAATAAGAAAAGGACCAATTGGCATAGAGCGGGATCTCGATGCCAAAGATGTTGAGAGTGCCTCGCTGCTTGGAGGAGACCATTAGCGATATCGAGAGCAGTGCCATCACCATGGCTGCAGCTTGGGCCACCACCATAACCACGCCCAGCCGTGGCCATCTTGTCACCAGATTTGTGGTCACCGGAAGAGCCTCAGGATCCAGCACCATCTTGCTCCCCTCCGGTGGCATCTGGATGCCGACCACCGAATCACTTCGGCCATTACCAATGGAACCCATCGGTGCTGCTCCTGGCTGGGGTTAGTGTTTACTACTAGACGGTTCAGTCTAGGCAGCCTTTTGCCCTTTTAGCATGTTGTGGCAACAGTACGTGATGCACCCGTGACTCCCCGTGAGTCCTTTCTGCACTTGCTCCTCTTGGACAGTATTGGGAGACCAGACATGGAGACAAAAACAGCACGGCTATTCGAGTACAGTAGAGATTTAGCAAATTGCGGCCGTGATTGCCGCGTGTCATGTGGAAGAACGCTAAGCGATGCATATTATAAGAATCTTAATTTGAAAACTAATCACTTTATAATCCTGTGTATACTGACAAGAAGCACACAAATTTTTCATTATGGATCTGGTAATTAAAATTCAGCATCTCTCAGAGTCAAGCTCAATTGCGTACAAGTAACAAAATTTGATGGGAACACATCTCTAAACATGGATAAAAATGACGGATGCTAACGTATCTCGAGCAAGTAATGGGAAAACATTGAGGTGTAATAAGGGCATAGAACTTATATCGTTTTCCTCTAATACACATACACAGGAGAGTAACGTATTATTGTATTATAAGAAGAAGAAAAAAAATACCTGTCTGATTACTAGATGTTCAACGATCCTGTCAGTTTTGGTGGCTCCACAAGAATGAAGGCAAACGCTGCTGCCTTAAATATTCTTTCTTCCTTTCCTTTCGTGAGGAATGGATGGATCTTTATGCAACATCGACATACATTATACTTGATCAGATAACAACCAGTTTTTATTTATCCAACCAATTATACCTGTTGTTGGCTGGCCACAATAGACACAGACATGTGAACAGAAAGACAAACAAGGTGAATTTGGTTCTTTCTTGAAAAAAAGTAATGATATGTGACGTAAGTATTGCAGACGAAATAAAAGAGAACAGAGAATAAACCTTAGACTTTGATCAGACTGCAGCTAGGAGACTTTGTGATTTTCCTCTCGGACAGTTTGTGGTGCACGCTGCTCCTCGCCATGCGTTGTAAGCCCTGTGATCACCAAGCGCAACTGCGCAAAGCAAGCCAACACAAAACTCACCATGGTCAGATGATCCCGTACCATGCCGTGCCTCCGCAGCTCATGAAACAACGTCAACGCCTGGTTGCGAGAAGCCTTCCACGAACCTAGGCCGGGCCCCGGTTCGGGTTTTCGTCGAACACCCTTCGCGTGCTGTCGCCAGTCGCCAGTCTTCGCGTAATAGCTGCTGGTGAGTGATGAGCGCGCTCTCGGTGGGCGTAGTGTGGAACCGGCGGGTTCGGCTTTGGTCGCGGCCTTGAGGGCCGGGAACGTGTAGCGGTCGGCTGCGGCGCCGTGGTGCGTGGGTGTAGACAGCACACGGCGGCAGTATCGAAGTCGAAGCGGGCCGAGCGGAGGCGGAGGTAGGAGACACGGGTCACGGCGTTCCAGTGGAAGGGCAGCAGGAGAGGAGGCCGCGGCGCAGGATGATTCCCGGCAGAGGATCACGTGTTCACGTCTCGGTGCAGGACTCGAGCCGGACCGCGACAAGGTCGCGTAGAAATTTGGCAAAACTTCAACTCCATCATGAGAATTTTACACAAACAAACATGTACTGTATGCGCTTAGGAAAAAGAAAAAAGGTAACTCTGTGATTTCTTATGTTTCTGTGAAACAGAAGCAAAATTTTGTGGAAACAAACACACCCGCTCCCACAAAAACCAATCCATCAGCCTAGGCGACATCATCTACCTTGAGCCCTCCTCCTTCACCCACGGGCTTGAGCTTCACCATGATCTCCTCCTCGAGCCGCTGGGCGACGCCACGCGCGCGAGTTTGTCCAGGAACCCCACGAAGCCCTCCAGCGTCCAGCCCTTCACGGGGTCGGCCTCGAACGACCAGGTGACGGCGCACCCGGCGGGGTCGTGCTCCACCCGCAGCGTGGCTCGGTACCTGCCGAAGCCCTTGTTGCTCTCCAGCAGCTCGTAGCTGTACCACCGCCCCGCGTGGTCCGTCTCCAGGAGCCGCTCCTTGGACCACCCCACGGGCTCTCCCGGCGCGGCCATGTTCACGGGGCCCTCGCAGTAGCGCACGACGCACCCGGGGCCGTCCGGCTCCGGCTCCACCACGCGCCGGCACGTCCGCACCGTGGAGACCCACCGGTCCAGGGAGCAGAAGTCGCCCAGCAGCGCCCACGCCTCGTCGGGCGTCGGCCCCGACGCCACGGCGCGCACCGTGCCGCGCCACACGGCCGCCGCCGCCGGCTCGTCCCGGGCCGTGTCGTCGTGATCCATGGAATGGAGTGGAATCGTGCGGCTTTTTGCGAGGGCGCAGTGGCGATGCGATGCGGTGCGGTGCAAGACGTGCGCGCGCGCGACGTCGAGATGTGGAGCGAGCTGGTCCTCTGTTTTATACAACGCCGTCGGCGTCGACTGCAACCGGGGATGGTTGGTGTCATGATGTGCGTGGCCATGGTTGGCACAAAGGTCAGTTACACACATGATGAGATATCACTCGCTGAGGTGTATAAAAGTGGTCGTGTCCAATGCTTATCGTATTCGTCTCCTCTAGGATTTATACTATGGCTACTAGTAGCTAATTAAATCAAATGTTTTGGGGCAGGCAACGCAGAAGGCTCTCTCTCGTTCTCCCGATTTCACTGTTCACTAAGATAGATACAAGACATTGGCTACCGGCTAGCCGATCACTATTTTTTTTAAGAAATTTTTTACAATAATTGGGGAAAATTCGATGACTCACATCGACCGAGAGCAACCGATCCGACGGCAATAAAGATAGGAGGCAATGGGAGGCAAAGGCACGGGCAAAAATTGCCTCCCGTTGTGTCTATGACGACGGGCCATAGAGGCAAAAAATCGCCTTTCGTTGCCTCCCACAAATGTAGGGATTAAAACCGGACGGTAATTGCATTTTTGTAATTCATTTTTTATCAAGGACAAAACGGTAACTTCATAAGTGCCAAAATATCGCTTTTGAGTAGTATAGTTAGCGTAGATAATATAAGTCATATAGTTAGATGGATAACTTTTTTTCAAAAAAAAAAAAATAATACTCTAGTGTTCTAGGGTTCGCTCGTCTCACAAGTCTCCGCCACGGGTTTGGTCGCGATCGCGCGGCCGCCGCAGCCCGGCGCGCTCGAAGGCCTCTCAATGCCAAGAGTGGAGGGAAGGCGTGCACTCGCACATCGCCTCGACATGGCCGCCTATTCGACTTCGCCACGCCGGCGGCGGCATCGGTGGCTGCCGCACGGGAGGAGTCGCTTCGCGCGGCAAAGATGCGGCTCGCCGCCGCAAGGAGTCGGTCCATGTCGCCGCGACGGCCGCCCGTCGGGCGGGCGCCTCGTGGGTCGAGGCCGTGGGCGTGAGACCGCGGGTACTTCCACGGAGCGCCCGGGCGGGCACCTCCATGCCGCCGGCCCCCGCCCTCTGATCCACTCTTCCATGGGCCACACAACGCCGCCGCCCGTGTTCGCTTTCACGCTTCTCGGAAGAATGGAATTTTGTCTTCATGCCTTCAAACTGTTTGGTGGAATGCCGGTCGAGTTTGACCGATGTTCAAATAGCGGATGCGCATATTCAAGCCTGTTTGTTTCAGCTTAGTCGTTGCATCGAGAGAATTCTCGCTATTCACTTCACCTTATCATGCATTGCCCTTGGTATATGTGATTGTCCAGGCATGTCGTGATTTGTAGTTATCTTCGTTCGTAGTGTTGTTATATGTTAACTTTCGGTTAGCTCACATCTAGTTCCCTGTTAAACGACCATGGGAAAAGCAAGGTCAAGGAAGTTCGGCATGGGATTTGAAATCACCACAAAGGGAACCCCGACGTGTTTAGAAACGTAGTTCAGCATGATGGCACCAACTACGCCATGTAATCGCCCTATGGCTAGTGTTAAGCAATATGACCCTCAAGATATTAGCTCGCCCGTCCTGTTGACAAGCAGGTAGTTTCCGCCGCTTGTTAATTTGCTATGTACTAGAAGCTAAATATCCATCCAAGTTGTGTTTGTTTACATGCATATACTCTTCCCCGCACAATTATGGACAGGCTCAAAGGACTAGCAAATGACAGTTCGGACGTGATCGCTTCGTTGGTCTCCTCGGGATCCTACTTATGGTCGACAGGCCATCCAGGGATATTACCAACAAAGAAATGCCCACAGTATTTTTAATACATACATTGCATTTGTTTACGAACATAGTCGAGTATCGTAGATTTATTCAAGTATAATGAGTAGTACATATCTTTGTGCAAAGTGAGATCATGTGAAGAAAGATGTCGACCACAAGGAACATGATGTAGAGGAATTTTTGGTCGATGAAAACACCACGTTTTGTTTTTTCTTCTTCGAAATAGCTTGCGGCGCAGCTATATCCAACGACGGAGTGTGATGCCCGCACGGGGCGGCGGTGTTGTTATGACAGCATCGAGAATTTAGCCCCCTGAATGAACCTTTTGAAACGAGTTTTTGTTTGCCCGAGTTTTGATGTGCCATGGATATTATCTTGTCATGACTTGGGTTCGGACTTGAGCGAGTAGTGGTAACTTGTAACATCTGGAACAAGTTGTACGTTGAGACTATATATACTTGATGTTTCGGTACACAATCTTGATAGGGCATATTGCGTGACTATATATTGGCCAAATGCACCGATAAAGCGGCCAAATGCGTGACTATATATTGGCCCTATTATTAAATCTTGCCAAGGTCTTCGACCTTCCTTTTGAAATTCCCAATTGTCTTAGTCAAAATGCATCAATTGATGTATGCATGAAGAATAAAAAAACTTAATGCATCAATTCAAGTAATTGACTAACTCTTCTTCCGATCAAACAAAAGCTACCGATTTCAGATTTCTTGAGACCCAAACAATTCCTTTATTCCAAATTGTAGGTCGTTTTGGCTTTTCTAAATGCATTTCTTTCGCTATGCATCTAGACATAGTGTATAACTAGGTGCATATTAAAAAGCGAAGTGTATCTAGAAAAGCCAAAATGAACTATAATTTGGAACGGAGGGAGTACCTATTAAAATTTCGGATGATTTAGAGATACTGGTGATACACATATCTCACATGTGGCGACATCTCTCACAAATCACATTGGTCGTGAGCCATGTATGCCTTTAAGAGGATGTGCACCACCACTTTATCGTAATCAATTGAAACTTTTTTTCTCATGACTATATAGCAAAATGGTGTGTCCATGCAAGTTTTTAGATTTTTCTAGCTAGATTAGGGTATTTTAACATTTATTTTTAGTAAATCAACAAATAATTACAATAATAGGTAAACTTGCTCGAAAAATTGCACGATGCACACAACATCGTAGTTTGGATCCATAAACACCCTAGTAAAGTTTCAGATGCTTGCCAGATAGTGGTAGTATGCATCCTAGTGAAGCATACATGTCTTACATATACTCAATGTGACTAAGTGAGATATGTAGTTGAATATGTGGGATTTGTAGTTCCACCTTCACAAAGTCATTAGAATATTATTGCCATTCTCACACACTAACAAGTCCAAAAAAAAAAAAAAAAATAAAATAGAAATAGCAAATAGTAAAAAGCAAACGGAATAAAAACCAAAAATTAGCTCCCACAGGTTTTTTGAAACAGGTAGCGGTGGGCTAAACTCAGGAAGAGTTACCATCGCACTAGTGCGATATTTTAGTTATGGGAGAGGGATAATATTTTCCAATATCTTAGGAATAGTTCGTCAAAAGCCCTCTCCTCGCTTGGGCCGAGACCAGCAGGCAGCAGCCCATCAGCGATAACAGGGGCCAGCGCCCTGTGTGCTGCGCCCTTGCCGCTGATTAGCGTGCTTAATGACTTGGTTACCCTTTCAAATGAAAAAAAGAATTTAGAGAAGGCAATGGGAGGCAATGGTAGGCAAAATCAAGTACTCGTAAAAGGGCTCTTTTTTAAAACAAACCGATCACTATTTTTATACTTAACTCCATCCCCCAGTCGCCACCACTGATATTGAGTCGTTGATCGACTATTTCAAACGACAAAATTTATAAAGAACGTGTTGGGAGCATATTTTCCTGTGATGGCAGTGGAAATAAGCCAAGAATCTAGTACACCGACCGAGGAGTTGCGCCGCCAAGCCGGGTGACTTGTGTAATGTGTATCTTTGTACGGTCCGGCCAAGTGTTTTGGCTTCACCGTGCATCGTGTAAAACATAGAACTTCTTTTATTGCAATACGTGCAATGTGCACGGTTTCGAAAAAAAAAAAGAATCACACCAGATATCTCACGACGTGGACGATTCTTGCAACCGCACATGGCAGTACCTAAATCAC
The DNA here is from genome assembly GCA_015847255.1 of Hyparrhenia diplandra. Classification (NCBI taxonomy): domain Eukaryota; kingdom Viridiplantae; phylum Streptophyta; class Magnoliopsida; order Poales; family Poaceae; genus Hyparrhenia; species Hyparrhenia diplandra. Next base: position 8,995 of record JADLZK010004610.1, on the reverse strand, counting down.
ACCACACTAAACTATACTCATTTTTTTTTTTTTAGAGAGAGAGAGTGATAAGGAATTAGGTGGTTTCTCGGTAGGAAGGAAAATAGGTACCCAAAAGGGGAAGATTGAACATGAGTGGTTGGGTGTGTAACCACATTTCTCGTCCAACCAGCTGAACTAGGCTCACTTCCTTAAACTGTGCTCAATTTATGGAGAAACTCCTTATTTAATTGTTAATAAAACACAAGATTTGATAGCAAAATATTATATATCCATGGAGGACTCGTGATGTTTACCACATGACACACGTAGTTCTCCGTTTGCTCAAAGAGGTAAAGTAAGAAAAGTTTACTAGTTGAGAATGATTTAGTTTTTTTATTCAATATAGTTGAGAATTATTGTGTGGCCCCATGCATTCTCTTTTTCTACGAAAGATAGAATGAAGATGTGAAAGAAATATGCCTAAATAATTCTATGCAGGATTCAGGATGCCTAAATAGATCCATTCGGACAAAGAAGTAAAGTATGAAAGCTGAGAAGTGTGATTATTATGCATTTATGTGAAGCAAGTATTTCCAATTTTCTATGCAGGATTCAGGATGCCAAAATAAATCCATTCGGACAAAGAAGTAAAGTAAGAAAGCTGAGAAGTGGGATTAACTGATTATTATGCATTTATGTGGCGCAAGTATTTCCAATTTTGTGAAAAAAAAAAAGGAACAAAATAATGGAAAAAAAAAAAAAAACGCCCACCGTGGGGCTCGAACCCACGACCACAAGGTTAAGAGCCTTGCGCTCTACCGACTGAGCTAGACGGGCCTATAATGCTAACGGCGCCAGCTTCTCTCCCTTGACTCAGCTCTAGGCATTAAATTGTTGTTGACCAGTTATTGACATGCAAGTATGCAACCATAAATGGAGCCGCGCGCACGTGTCTATCAAAATTCTTTCATAATAATGAATTTTGTAAATCCAACTATTTTATAATTGCAAAATCATAATAGTGCCATAATGCATAGACGTTTCTTGCCTTCCCTTGTTATCTTTGCTTTTGCACTTTGTTCTCCTTTTTAATAATAATTTAACTGTAGGGGCTTCGGCCCCTCCAGATTCCTCAAAAAAAAATTGCATAAAATCCTGATGATTATTCTAATGAGAAGACCAGGGATAATATGGTGTCCTAAGAGATTTGGACTAGCTGATCTCATTGTCCAACTACAATAAAGATCTATGTTTGGAAAGCGAGAAATGATTTAATCTTTGGAATGCAATTGAACCTTCAAAACTGCAGAAGAGCTTTTCTGAATGAGATATCTTTGTTGAGATACAGGATCAAGCCAAGTCAAGAGATTCAGTTTTTGTCATGAGCCTAGAATGATGTGCTAGATAGCTCTCATATATATATATATATATATATATATATATATATATATATATATATATATACGCCAGCACTATTTGGACCCGGGTACCAAATCCATTCAGACCCCGGTGCCCTCCCGAAGCCGAAGAGGAGCGGAGCCGTCCCATCGAGCCGATAGACTTCCCCGTCCCCGTCCGGTCAAATCAAAGGTCGCGGGTGTGGTCCTCGCGGCGGCAATCAAAGGTCGCGGGTGTGGTCCTCGCGGCGGCCACCCCCAAAGCAACCCGGCGGTTGGGAATATGCCGGAGCAGCCCGGCGACCATGCCGCGGTCGCGGCCGTGCGCTACGTTGGCCGGGCGTGTGCACGTCGCAAGCAGGCAACGGCCTGCCTCTCGCCGAGCGACGGTCGGCCCTAGGACCGCGCAGCTCGCCGACCGTCCAGGAACCATCGTCGCGGCCGTCGCCGACCGGACCCAGCCGCCGGGAAGGCGAGCTTCGAGGTGTTCGCCCCGCCTCTCCGTCGCTGGCCCTGAGGCCATCGTGGAGCAAGGTGTTGTGCCTCACCAGCTGCAGATGGGACGGCAGCGTCAGCTGCAGGGCAGCGTCTTGATTCACTTGGAGAAATTTCCTCTTTTCCTTAGCTGATTTTGCTACTTTGCTTGCTGATTAGTAAACCAGAAACTAATGTCCACTTGAAGGCAAGTAAAATTATTGTTCTCCAATGAATTTTATACGGCAAAACTGGAAATTTGGGTGAGAACCCGGCGGTTGGGAAAATGCCGGAGCGGCCTGCTCTGCTGCCAACAGCTTCTCATCCCTTCTGTGTGAAACTGAGCACCCATGTAGTCTGGTCTGATCTAACTACATGTAATTACGATGCCTTTCAAAGATTATCACCCTTTTCTGAAAGTTTATTAGTTTTCTGTTTTCATCCAGTGGAATTTAACTAGAGGAAATAAGAGTAGTAGCAGAAACTTGAACTTAAAACAAACTCTGTTTTGTCGATTGAAGCCTGGTTATGTGCAGGTGGCTTATATGATATTTCGACAAAGAGATGAAATAATCTAGTCCTTCATACAGAGTTGTGGCAATTTCATTCCTTTATTCATGTGATCTGCTATTATCAAGTCTATTGAATGGCCAGCTAAAAGGATCTGTAGTTTGCTTTGACCAAGTCATTCTGGTATCTAACTAAGGTATGCTGGTAGCATAGTCACACATTTTGCATTTCCCTTTTAAGTTTTATTGCGGATATATATGCTGAGTACCTGAGTCACAGAATGAGTAGTGGAGTGGCAGTACATTCTAATATTTAGTTAGCAGATTTTGGATTTGTTTGAGTGTTCAGAATCAGCCCAATAAACATCATTTGAACCATCTAAATTCATTTGATTATAGATATTAAAATAACTTTTTAGAACATTTAGCAAAAGCTCATTTTGTCACAACTAGACTCAGTTAGAATGTTCATGGAAATGTGTGAAAGTTTAAGACTCCATAGCGATGTCCATAGAGATGTGGTTGCTATGGAGAAAGTGTATGCAGGATCTAGAAAGAAATAATTTAGGTGGCATGTAGTCAGCAAGCTATGTCCGGACCCGATCGAATTGCATGGCAGGTACAAGAAAACAAGAGCTCAAGCAAAAATTTACTTCGGTGCTAAATCATCCACTAACATCGGGGAGCTTGAGGCGGCATGGAATAAACTAATAGCAGAATTTAAACTAGAAGAAAATAATGCGCTGCAAAGCCTTTATGATGATCAACATTAGTTTGGTTCAACAAAGAGGATAATTTTATATTTGCAGATCACAAGCGCTTGTCATCAAAGCATAGTCACCCATCTGCTGTGCATGATTGCTCGCATAGGTAGTTCCTTCTACAGATGACCGAGGTGACACCATGCCTGGTGGTGTTCCTGCATCCCTTGCACAATGAAATCGCCACCGTCCATGGTTGGGCGCCTCTGTACCATCTGTTGAACATGACTGCTGTTGAATGCTATGAGCAGTTGCATGGAAGCAGGATGTGGGTCAAGTGCAACCCAAAAATGAATGGCTGCATGGTAAACTTGTTGGTCATTTATTGGCGCAGAACAGAGACGAGCTTCTAGAGGTGCTGGTGTTGAAGAATATATAGGATTGAAGGAGCGCAAATGTGTGTGAAACAAGCAATTGGTTCGCTTTGTTGGAAAACATATATCTTATTGAATGTCACTTGTGTGGGCACGCCCATCTATTGTTATGTTTGAATGGCAGATCAAGCAATTATGGTCATCTTTTTTCCCTATCTTGTAGTTCTAGTTTTAGAGCAACAGTTCATGCAAAACTGATAGGTAGCTCAATAGTTGCAATGGGGGTATGCTTTGTCAGTTTGCAGAATGTTAGAAACATAGATGTAACTTTTTCTCTAATAATAATTCATACTAAAAGTCAAATATTTCTCATGTGCTGGCTGAATGTTGGTGAAGATGGAGCCTAACTTGGCTTGTCTTCCGATGACTCTGAAAGTCAAAATGTTCAATGTTGTGTAGTAACACCAGTTTCTTCTCTTTGCAGTCATTCCTTTACCTACTGAAGGAGCTGGCAGAATTCGTGACCCTGCTACCCAAGGAAGGTCAGGATGCACTGCTCGACGACATGCATGGCCATGTCGCAAAGGAGACGAAGGTGGGGACACGACTGAAGCTTGAGGGGCGTCTACAGTAGGGGATCATTTTCTAGTTATTGTTTGAGTATTGAGTTAGCTTAGGTTGGATGTCTCCTGTACACGGCCACCTCACAGCTGGCTCTGTCCTTGAATCAGAAGCCTGGTCCAGATGTGGCTGTATCTTGTGTTGTGTTCATTCTTCTCCTTTCTTGCTCCCTGTCTATTACTTCTGAACACATGTATTTCTGTTATTCTGGAATGGAAATGATCTCATGTCAGAAAAAAAATATAGCAGAGGACTGTTGATTCTTCGCTTTGCCCTCTGCCAAATTGTTGTTGCCTTTTGGGGTAAAATGCAAAGTTTTTCAGATTGCAGCTGCTTTCAGAGAGGAAGGAGCCTATGGGTTCCTAGGCTCTTGGTCTATCGGTCATGTCACAGTGATAGCTAAAACAAACCTCGTGTCCTCCGTCAGTATTTAGAATGCCCATTTGGATGGGTCTTGAAATCCTGGTCGACCTAGTCCCATTTAAACAATGCGCAATACAGATAAACTTTCAAGATCCTAATCTGATTCAGGCACAAAATCAGTGGTAACGTCATTTACCTCTGCCCCTTGTGCATGTGGCATCCAATTTTCGCTGTTAAGGAACAAATGTATTGTAGACATATTATGTTCCAACAAGGCAATAAGTCATTCATGATAAATGGTAAATACGCCAATTCTTAGCATTAAACCCATATAGTATTTATATAATTAGATTCTGAATTCTCTCATCTGCCGCCATACATCATGAGGTGGCAATACATGTTTCAGGTTTGGGCACAAGTTCTTAGCCATTAAACAGAACCCATCAACCAACTCGCACAAAGCACAGGTCCTCCTGGGCAAATCGAGACGCAAGCAGCAGGCTCAGACTGGCCATCTCTCTGAACCTGATGTGTATGTATATCTTGTCAGAACCCCCTCCAGTAGCTCTATAAGTTTCCCCTGCGATGAATCAAGCAATAAAAGGCTTATTGCAATGTGTGTGCTTTCACAGAACACAAATACATCAAAGGCATGAACAAGGCGCTACATACCTATAAGGAAGCCAATCAATGGCACCAGATTCAGGACTGTTCAGCCTTCTGGAGATGACGCCTGTCAGGACACAATGCAGGCATGAGCATACAAGGTTCAATTTCAATTGAACAATGATCATCTTAGGGCAGTGTGTTCATTACTTGGTGTAACTGGCAAAGAAATGATCTCTCATTAAGTTAAGGGCCCACATCATCTTTCGCCTTTTGAACTGATGGAATCAAACCAAAGAATAGTTAGTTCAACAACAGTGAGTGTACAATGAAACAAAAGTAAACACTATTTTACTAGATAGAGAGCTAAAATCAACTCGCCTGATCCCTCTCAGCAGAATTGAGCTGATGCACTTTCCCTAATCTGTGATAGTGGGAGTCATGGCATATCAAATTAAAATTTAGTATAGTGGGAGAGTCACCCAACTAGCACAACAACAGTGAGTGTACAATGAAACAAAAGTAAACACTATTTTACCAGATAGAGAACTAAAATCAACTCGCCTGATCCCTCTCAGCAGAACTGAGCTGATGCACTTTCCCCTAATCTGTGATAGTGGGAGTCATGGCATATCAAATTTAAATTTAGTATAGTGGGAGAGTCACCCAAAGCAGATAATTATGCATATATGGTAGTGTTGTATGTATACACTAAAAGAAATAAATGTTTGTATTGGAGGTAATATTAATCTCCAAGCTATCTGGAACTAAGATTGGAAATATGCAGAATAAGTCGAAAAGCTAACTGGAATGCTTTGAGTAACAAATAGCCTGCAGGACCCTATCTGCATGCAACATAACTAGAATGCAGGAATCTGTCTGAATGAAACTGCTTTAAAAGGTTCCTATGAAAACTATCAGTCCATCATATGCATGAAACCTAACTAGAATGATAGATAGAATCTATCTGCATACAAATCTGGTAATGTTTCCTTTTCAATTGTGATCATCCTGTGAGTTATTTTTTAACTAAATAAGTAAATAGATTGACAGTTCATAAAATTCTTCAAATGTGACACTTGAAACATAGCATTCAGAAAAAGACTTTTGTACTGTTTAATTTACTAGGAAAAATTCAAGTACCTAAAACTATTTCATGGAAGTATTTCTTTTAACAACCAGAAAGAAAAACTACCTAAGCATGAAAATGATGGAAAGTGGGTGTCATTCATCAAAGATAATCTAAATTTTATTAACTAAATTTGTCCTGAACCTACGAATATACCAGTGGAAGGGCACATAAATCATGGAGAAAACGAGCATGAAGGATGCGCCACACATTATTTAAGAAAATAACCTTCAATTCAAGTATAGTAACTAGAATGGGCTGCCAAGTTGCAGGTAAAAAGAGAAATGAGGGCTGCCAATACCAGTGAAGATAAGATACAATTGCAATGTCACTGCACAGAAACGACTACATATAAACTAGTAAGTACTGACTACACTAGACATGAAAACCAACTTTTTTGCTCCTAGTAGGGGTTGACCTTTGTCATTTCTGCTCCATTGCATCTGTTGCCACTGGCAAAGCTAATTCTGTTCCAGTGGAATCAACTGCAATGCTATGAAAGAATATTTTCAATTCTGCACATCAAAAAATTACGAGGCAGAATCAGCATACCCACTATTGAACCAATAATAACCAACGTATACATGTTCGACAATCAATTTGTGTTGACAAATGATGGAAGTTCATATACGAAGAATTGTTTCACGGAATCAATTGTGTTTGTCAAAACCAAACCTGTAAATCAAAAGGCTTTGATATGTAATTTACGTAAAAAATATGTTTACTTTTTGCAAGCACTGAGCACCACTACAAAGATCTAGTTCAGTTTCATTGTTAAGAAAATTAATTGATGCTTGTTTGCCCAAAACTTGGAGGAACTTGATCTAATAGCAGCCGCAGCAATACGTATTGGCTGTTTAGTTCACAATAAGGGAAATTTAAGATGGTTAAGCAAGAAATGACCTGTACAGTAGGTCCTAGGATTAATTGATTTGTGTCCTGATTCTTCAAACATGTGGGATCATTTGTAGTGCTTACAATAATTTGTCAGCATTTCTAGACCAAAAGGGAAAGGGGACTAGCACGCAGTCAAGAATCTCCAGTAAAAATAAAAGGAACACAATACACAATTATAGACTGTAGGACACGAAATTATCTCTATGATTTCTCTAGAACAGCAAATTACAAACCAAGTAGGAGGATTATATGATAACGAGTCGAAACATGGTCAGTGGGGCGCCTGCAGCTGCATGCCGGCACGCCACGCCACACAGCACATGCGCAGCATGAGCGGGCTTGCTTTTGATCGCCATGGATGGGCTACGTTGCTGCCGACGCCTAGGCACCTGATTTGATCTGATCACTGCTCGTGGTGCCAGGCGTGGTGTAGCAGGCCCAAGTCTGACACCACAATTTGGACAAACATGATAGGCACCGTGGGGTGGCTAGGAAGCATATATATATATATATAAAATAAGTGTGGTCGCGAAAAGCATTAAAATGTGTTAAACATATTAGAATTGGTAAATGCCTAAACCGCCCGGGATTCGAAAGCAAAATTTGGCAAGAGTCAACATTAGAACTGGTTAGGCACTCTGCAATACCAGGATTTCTTAAATGGACGGAATTGTAGATACAGAGAAGCAAATTGTTTGTACTGTAGGCCAAATGTGAATCATTCTAATTCATATGTAACCGCATAATAAAGGGGACAGGGCCTGGAGTTGGAGTGAAGCCGGCAGCATAGAAATCGCCTTCATTACACCTCTATGTCAATTTAGCCCATAAAAATGGGAACTCTGCACAACTGGATTCAGAAATTCAAGGTGATGAAATGACCACTCCAATCTGCAGAAAACAAAGAGCCTTGAGGTGGTAGCAATTTGCAACACTCGAAGATATGCACTGATATACTAATCGGCATTGAACCTTTTCTTTATAGTGTGCAGTGTGCGCACGCCGGAAGTCGCATGATTGTTTCACTTTGAAGTTGATAGCTGATAAAAAAAACAGGGTTCAAGCAATGTACGAATCCCCAATGAATAAGCTCATTCATATTAAAATCCTTCTTTGCACATATCAGGTAATTTGAATCTAATAGCTAAACCAATTTGACACCATAATAATTGAACAAGGAAGAAACGCTAACCTGAGGGACCCGGCGGCTCCATCCAAATTGAAGCAAAATCAGCTTGGGGGAAGGAGCGTCGTGGGGGAAGGAGAGGGTCCAGCGGCTGGGCGAGTCGAAGAAAAATACGAGGAGGAAGACGAAGAAGGGGAAAACACCGGGAACAGGCGACGCCGGCGAGTCCAGATGCTGGGCCGACGAAGGAGGATGAGGCACGCTGACGGATAACACCGGGATGGCGCCGGGATCCTTCTTCTCCCCCACAGCAGTGGCCAAAGAAGCGGAGCTGAGGGGAGCTGGGGAACGGCGACGACAACTCCGGCAGGACGGCGAACTGCAAAATCGGGCGCAGGGCGTTGTGAAGCGGCGCTTGGAAACGGCAGCCGAGAACGCCGGCCAGGGGTCGCACTGCAGGCGACGAGACCTTCTGCGCCGTCGGATGAAACCTGAGGCGACGTCGTCGGTGAGCTCGTGTTGGGCGAGGGCGACGAGACCTTCTGCCGCAGGAATCCAAAAACGGAAGCTGCATCTGATAGGTAAGGGGCTTCGAGCGGCATGCGTGCGAGGTGCTGGGAACCGCCGGGAGGTGGGGAAGGTGGGGGTGGGGGGGAGGAGGGCGCCGGCGGTTGCGATCTGTCGAGAACGGCCGGCGGTCAACCTACGAGCGCGGACAGCGCGGACAGGGGAGGTGGAAAAGCCGATGCGGCTCGGGGTGTGCCTACGGACAGCCTCGCAGCGCGTTCGGCGTTCGGCTGGCTTTTGGGTACCCCGCGTTCGGCTGGCTTGGGTACC